>SKCR01036448.1:0-56684 GCA_019454045.1 Zanthoxylum bungeanum | reverse complement strand
AGTGACCTATATGCAAGTGACATATATGCTAATCTAGACTTTTGTTGTACACTAGTATACCATCAAAATAGACAAGCATAAATTTACCTAAGAATGACGCAAAACATGATTCATAAGTGACATACAAAAAAAGGGTCAAGATAAGATTCATGCTTATCTTTGTGTCATCATTTGGTATAGTAGCAAACACAGGCCATTCCTGCAGAAGATTGTTATTAATTATATTATTTGTGTCACGACAAAAATAAAAGTGCTAAAAAGGGATTTGGAAATTAAAATATACAAACTATTTAAAATAAAACTAAACTAAATATATAAAATTAAAGAAATTACTTGGAAATTGAAAGTATGAGAAACATATGATCAAGGGTTTTATTCACCACCACCAGATAATGTATATAATTACGTTAACAACCCTAAGATAATACACAAGTTTGGATATCTCGAATATTTCCTTACTTAGTCATTAAGTACGAACAAGCGCTTTACTTGATCCTGATTTATTAAACAACCTAGGATACACTATTTAAATTTAAGTTCTACAAAAAAGGAGGTTGAATCAAGCAACAAACACACATGCACAACTTATTTAACTTGAGTTATAAACTCCATGCATTTAATTGAAAACATCTTGCTATCTATGATCACAATTGTTACTTAAATCTAGAATTCAAGACAATTATACGAATCAAGAATCTAAACTACCATTCAAATTACTAATGTATTAACTTAGTTGCGGACCTAAATAAATAAGAAAATAATTTATGACATTCAAATATAATAATATAACAATTATAAATAGAGAATTTAATAAAATCTGAAAATTAAATATGTTAATCCATATTTAGGATTTTGAAATCACCTTTAACTAAAGAAAGTTTAGCTAACATAATAGATAAATCCATAAATAAATTAATTAGAAAAAGCATATAAAGCTAGGAGTAGAGAAAAACATGACTTTTGAAGGCTGTTGTTACATTTCTTTTTCAAACTTACGGTTTCTCCACCTTTATTTCTCCTCCCCCTTTCGAATGAGGGTTTAAGCCTTCTTTTATAATAAAAATAATATTATAACCTAAATCTAATGATATGGGCTTTTTTAAACCCAAATAAAAATTGAAAAACGCTTAAAATCAAAAATTTGTTGTCAAATCTTGAAATTCACGTTCGAACGCTATATCAAACGTCACTCAAACATCCAGACACTGCCTCGGAACGTTCGAACACTCCAAGAATGTTACTTATAGGCCTAGATACTGTCTTAGGGCATTCGTGTTAGTGATATATTCTCAAGATGTATTTTGATGATGCAATACTATAAGTCTTCGAGGAGCATTAGCAGGCATTCCAAAAAGATTACGAATCACATTGTTGATGAAGAGACATGAATGTGAAGACTCAAACGATAAAAGAAGTATCTTGTGTAGTCTTAGCTTAAAGCTCTCTTTGTAAAGTGAGTTGTTAATTTAAGTCTCTAAGCTCATAGGACATATACACATTCATGTAAATGCATTATGGTCATGTGCAAAATAGTTTTAACTTTCAAATTCTTACATTTTGGCACTGAGATCGGTATACCGGTCACCCACACCGACATACCAGTGTCTCTACTCTGTTATAAACAGCTTTGCATCGCCTCTGAAATCGGGCTACTCCATACCGGTCACCCATACCGGTCACTCTGGAGTTTACACTGTTACTGGAATCGGTCCAGAGCATACCGACATTCATACTGGTCAACCTTCATATTTTGCATACTCTCGAATACCGGTATGGATCATATCGGTCCCGTTGCTGGTAATTACACCAGCATACCGGACTCCATACCAGTCAGTAATCCAGTATTGTAATTGAATCTTCAAACGGTAATATAGCCATTATACTTTGTCAAACCAGCATACTGGCCTCTGAGACCAGTATTCCGGTCTCAGATAAGATAGTTGGGCCAATTTTCTCTTTCACTATATATTGAGCCCCAAATTCATTTTTTCTTAGTTCCAACACCTTCATAGATTTTTTAACAAGCAAAAACAGAGAGTTTACAAAACCTTCATATTCATACACCCTCATACTCAAGCTCACATACTATACCTTCATTATCATTTGTAGTGAGATTAGATTTCTTGGGTTAGCAACTCAAACTAAATCTTCATTATCTTTGTGAGTGCCTAAGTTGTACTTTAATCTTTAAATATTCAAACACTTGTGGCTAGGAAGACCCTTGTTGAGTGGGTATACTCAAAAGAGTAATTGGTAAAAGGCTGTGAATAAGCCTATGAATAAAACTCATTGTAAGGGTTTAAGAGTGAGCCATTGGAAAACTCTTGTGCAAAGGTTTGGAGTGAACCTAGGGGATAAAACTCTTGGTTACGGGTGAGCCACAAAAACTTGGTGTAAATTATGGATTCAACTTAGTGGAAATCTTCAAGCGTGGCTTGGGGGAGTGGACGTAGGCATTGTTGGTCGAATCACTATAAATCACCGATGACAATTTCTCTAACTTTATCTCTTCATTTTATCGTAAGCTTAATATTATCTTTCCATATTATTTAGTATAGATTGGTATTGAGAAATTGATTAATAAGCTTAATTGGTAAAGCTACTAGCTTAGTAGTGTAAAATTGACAATAAATTTTATTTATGCATATTTAGGCCATTACCCAATTCACCTCTCTTGGGTATAGAATGTTTGTTTGTTGCGGGCTTGTAGGTAATTTCAATTGGTATCGGAGTGAGGTTTTCTCAACAAAGACTTAACCATCCGAGAATAGATCATGGTATTTACAAGCTACTCAACGAATCTTACCGAAGGATTTTCAACCTCTAGACCTCCCTTATACAACGGAACCGATTATAACTATTGGAAGATGAAGATGTTGAACTACCTTCTAGCTGTTGATGTGCAATCCTTCAAAGTGATCATACAAGGAGCAAAAATACCTATGAAGAATTACAATAATGGTGTATAGATTCCTAAACCTCATTTTGAATGGACCAATAAGGAATATATATATATAAGCCTCCTTAAATGTTAAGGCACTCAACCATCTCCTTTGTGCAATTGATCGAAGTTAAATTAACAAGCTTCCAGAGTTTGGAAATGCATATAAATTATGGAAGTCTTTGGAAATGATCAATGAGGGCACGAGCCAAGTTAAAGAGTCAAATATCAATTGGTTCATGTTTGAACTAGATAGCTTCAAAATGGAAACCAATGAGGATATTGAGCATATGATTTCTAGGTTCACAATGATTGTGAATCAACTTACAGCTTTAGGGAAAAGTATTAACTCTAGTGATCAAGTGAAGAAAATTCTTAGGTCGCTCCTTAAAGAGTATAGAATTTGCACATCCTCTATCAAGGAATCAAATAATATCAACAATTTGAAATTGGATGATTTGATAGGAAAATTATTGAATATGAGATGGAGCTCAAAATAGATTTAAAGGAAGAAGAAGAGAAGAATAAAAGAAAATTACCCTTAAGTCATTTGTGAGAAAAGAAGATGATGCTAGCTTAAGTGATGAAGAAGAAGATAGTGATGATGAGTTGGAACATTTGACCTAGAAGTTCAATAAGTTCCTCAAATCTGAAAAAATCTAAAGGAAAATCTCGGATGGATCAGAAGAAATAAGATTTTTGGCCATAAAAGCATAAGAAAGACAAAATAATTTTCTATGAGTGTGAAAAACTGGGTCATGTGGTTGCCGATTGCCCAATGAAGAAATTCAAAGGAAAATTCAAGAAGAAAGCAATGAAGGCAACTTGGAGCGATAATGACACTAGCTCATCCGAGTAAGAGATTGATGAGAGAACAAATCTCACTTTTATAGCTATTGATAATCTAGATGAAAACGATGAAGAAAAGGTACATGATTCCCTTGAATATGATGAATTGCTTAACATATTTAATGAATTACATGAGTTATATGATTTTCTTAGAAAGAAGTATAAATTATTTAAAAATGATCATTCATCACTATTAAATGACCATGCATCAATTGTTGAGAATAATGAAATGCATGAAAAGAAATCGCATGCTTAAAAAATGAAAAACTAAAACTTGAAAAGAGCATATCTAGCATGCCATCTAGCTCAAATACATGTGATTTCAAATCTATTATGAATGAAAGTGTTGCTTTGAATAAAGAGATTGTGGATTTGCATAACATTGTTACTAAATTTACTTTGGGAGAGACAAATTTTAATATGTTAATTAGATCTAAAATATGTGCTTTTAAAAGTGAAGGATTAATATACATGCCTTACATTAAAAGAAAATTATTTTATAAAGGCTTCCAATTCTCATGCACTTGTTACTTTTAATGAAAATATCACATGTCATGCATTCAATAAGAAAAGACACAAAATATTTGAGTGCATGAACAAAAATATGAATATAAATGTATGGGTTCCCCAAAAAATCAAAATTAACCCCCATGGACCCAAGAAAGTTTGGGGGTACCAAAATGCACTTAAATGATTTTGTAAGGGGAGCTTTGGGAATAGTTCTTAATGAGAAATGAGAAATGATCCCAAAGACTCAACAAAAATGAAGAAAGAGCTCAACAAGAAGAATATCAAAATTCTACCTTAAAAATAAATGAATTTGATGATTGGTGGATTTGTTACTTTGTGACAACGGTAATAGGTAAAATCCATGTTTACAGAAATATTGGTACAGTTTCCTCCAACTTATATATGTATACTTATTTCAATTGATATGAATTAGACTTGAATGTGAAACATGCTAGTGATTAGGCAATTTGATTTTAAATTAATCAATTGATATCATCTTATACTTAATCATATTACCAATCTCATTTAATATCAATTGGTATCACATAAGACTTATTGGTTTATATGATATATGTGATCCTTTTGAATGTTTAACATTGAATATGCCTTGCCATTGAGTATTACTGGTTGAAAAAGAAATGCATGGATATTGGCTTAACTTGAGTGACTTTGATGATCCTTACATGAATTTTTATATTATATGGAAATATGGGAGAAATGTATGAAAATTCTATGTGTGCATGCTTATAATCTGTCTAATATGTTTTATGCACATATATTCTTTGGAATCTATTACAACTAAATTTTTTGCTTCTCCATCCTTTTTGATAATGTCAATTGGGGAGAAATCATAGGAATGAGATTAAAACATGTATACCTCACCCTTGAATTAAGAGGGAGCAAATATGTAATAATATATTTGCCTAAGTTTCATAGAGCTATATTGAAGACAATGACACATTGAGGGGGAGCAAAATCGTCAATAATTTTGGACTTTCAAAGCTTCAAATGTTTTAAAGGTTGCCATCATAAAAATGAGGAGATTGTTAGCGACATATTCTCAAGATATATTTTGATGATGCAACACTAAAAGTCTTCAACGTGCATTAGCGGACATTCCAAAAAGATGTCGAAGCACATTGGTGATGATGAATGTCAAGACTGAAGCGACAAAAGAAAAATATCTTGTGTAGTCTTAGTTTATGGCTCTCTTTGTAAAATGAGTTTTTAATTTAAGTCTCTAAGCTCATAAGACATATGCACATTCATATAGATGCATTAGGGACATGTGAAAAATGGTTTTACCTTTCAAATCCTGACATTTTGGCACTGAGACCGACATACCACTCCCTCACACCGGCATACCGGTGTTCCAGCTCTGTTCTGAGCAGCTTTGCATCGCCTCTGGAATTGGGCTACTCCATACCGGTAACTTTGGAGTTTACACTGTTACTAGAATCGGTCTAGAGCATACCGATATTTATACCAGTCAACATTCATATTTGGCATGCTCTCAAAAATCGGCATGAACCATATCAGACTCTATACTGGTCAGTAATCCGGTATTGGAATTGAATCTTCAAACGATAATATAGTCGTTATACTTTGTCAGACCGGCATACCAGCCTCCAAGACCGCAGACAGTAGTTGGGATATTTTACTCTTGCACTATATATTGAGCCCCATATTCATTTTTGCTTAGTTCCAACACCTTCATACATTTTCTAACAAATAAAAACAGAGAGTTTACAAAACCTTCATATTCATACACTCTCATACCCAAGCTCACACATTACACCTTCATTATCATTTGTAGTAAGCTTAGTTTTCTTGGGTTAGAAACTCACACTAAATCTTCATTATCTTTGTGAGTTTCCAAGTTGTACTTTAATCTTCAAATATTTAATCACTTAGTGGAAATCTTCAGGCGCGGCTTGGGGGAGTAGACGTAGGCATTGTTGGCCGAACCACTATAAATCACTGGTGTCAATTTCTCTAACTCTATCTCTTTATTTTATCGCATGCTTAACATTATCTTTCTATATTATTTAGCATAGCTTGAGATTGAGAAATTGATTAATAAGCTTAATTGGTAAAGCTACTAGCTTAGTAGCGTAAAATCGGAAAGAATTTTTATTTCCGCATATTTAGGCCATTACCTAATTCATCCTCTCTTGGGTATAGAGAGTTTGTTTATTGTGTGCTTGTAAGAAATTTCTGTTCGAACACTCCATCGAACGTCACTCACACGCCCAGCTACTCTGCGCGTACTGGTTCTGAGGTTAAACTTAAAACAGTTGTAACTTTCTCATCCATTGGCCAAATCATGCGTTCTTTATATGTACGTCATCATCTTCGAGTTTACTTTCCAATGCCACTTACCCCATGTCAATTGGATATCTAAATCTTCTAAAATATCCAAAAAAGTGAATAATGGTCAGTTGTCAATAGCTGCTCTCATGACTTCGCAAGACATTGAGCTTCTCTTTTGCATTTGCTTCTTTCCTACATCAAAACACACCAAAAAATATATGAATTTGAACATTCAATGAATTAAAGATTATAACATATAAATTATTCAAATATTCAAATATTGCTAAAGATTTATAATATTACTCGTATAAGTGGCATTTAAAGTACATTTTTGTAAACATATCACACCCCTAACCAGTTTATTGCTAGTCCATACCAATTCAAGCTCAAGAATAAAAGAAAGAAAATGAACAAAAACTACCTCAGCCACTTTTGTAGGGGTCACAATTGCATTTATCATATTCAACAAGCCTTTAAACCCCTAGGTGACCGTGGTAGACGATTCATTGTCTCGTGAGGGCATACATTGATGATAGCCATAAACTGTTGGAGTTGGTGATTGAAGCGCCAATTCAGATAATGTATAGTACATTATATTTTATTATTTTTTAATAAAATAACTATATTTTCATTTCAAACTTATGAGAACCTGTCTAGAACAAGCCAAACAAATCCACACAAGACTGAAACCGTTCCCAAAAAAGCCAAGATAGTTCGGATAAAAATTCTAAACCTATGAAGAACAAGCAATAGAAATCTAAAGTGCTAATGGGGCGCCACAAAGGATTAGCAGACCTTTGATAAGCCAAAACCAGTGGGAACAAATTGAGGGTTTCTCAAAGTTTCTGAAATTGATATAATTTTATTGAATAAGAGTTAATGAAAACAGACCAAAAGTTAGCCCTTAATAAAGAGGCTTCAACCAAAAACCCTAACCCAAAAAAGACAAAAGATGAAACTACCCACACGCCAACATGCGTGTATCCTAAAACTAACCTAAGCTATCCCCACGTGCAAACCCTTACACACTTAACCTAATTCCCAAACATAAAATAATAATCTAAAGTAATACGCTCAAACATAAATAAAGGGCCGAATTAAAAAAAATGTCAAGCCCTAAATAAAATAATAATAATTATCAAATAACTATAATAAAATAGGTCTAAGTATCTCGTTGCTCCACGGCCTGAATAAGGTTCACCATCATGGGTTCATCCAGTTTCAAGCCCATACTCAATGTAGAGAGGTGCAGAAATAGTCAGATATAATCTTTTGTATGAATCCATGCATTGCTTCTTGGATCTTCTTAGCTCGAGACCTCGTGATTGGACCTTCTGGAACATGCATGGTGGTGGTCCATCCGTGTACATCATGGGCTACATACTGGGCTTCATAATTCCCCATCTCCTTAAAAGGATTCGACCTCGAATCTGCATCAAACAAAGAAAGGTCAGAAATATTATACTCACTTGGAAAATCCACTTTGTAGACATTGTCAATTATTTTTCCAAGAATCTGAAACGGGCCATCGCCTTTAGGTTAGAGTTTGGACTGTCGGTGCTTTGGGAATCGCTCTTTGCGCATGTGCACCCAAACCCAATCAGCTAGTTCGAATGAGACATGGCGTTTACCATTGTTGGCATGTGAGGCATATTGTTCATTCTTATTCTCAATGTATTTTTATGATTTCTCATGTATGGACTGGACCAAATCATCCTTGTGCTTACCATCCAGGCTAACCCTCTCATCAACGGGCAAGAGAAATAAATCTAGAGGTGTTAGTGGGTTAAAACCATACACAATTTCAAAAGGAGAATAAGAAGTAGTGGAATGAATACTACGATTCCATGCAAACTCAATGAAAGGTAAACACTCTTCCATGACTTCAAATTCTTAGAATTAACAGTACGCAATAGTTGGGACAGGGTCTTGTTAACGACTTCAGTCTGACTGTCATTTTGTGGGTGACAAGTGGTGGAAAAATAAGAGTTTAGTTCCCAACCTACCCTATAAAATTTTCCAAAAATGACTTAAAAACTTCGCATCCATGTCCGATACTATACTCTAAGGCACCCCATGTAAACGAACAACGTCACGAAAAAATAGGTCAGCAATGTGTGTGGCATCATCTGATTTGTGACATGCAATAAAAGGTGCCATCCTGCTAAAATGGTCAACTACAATAAAAATATTGTCTCGTCCATTCCTATATCTAGGCAATCCTAACATAAAATCCATGAAAACATCTACCCTTGGTGCATGGGGAATAGGTAACAGTGTATAAAGCCCATGTGGTTGAACTTTAGATTTTGGTCTCCTACAAGTAATGCATCCATCACATATGCACGGCATGCTTCCTCATTTTTTGCCAATAAAAATGCTCATGCAAGATATCCAAAGTTTTTTTAACATCAAAATGACCCATAAGACCTCCATTATGTGCTTCACGTACCAATAATTCACACATAGAATAGCTAGGCACACACAATTTATTCTCTTTAAATAAAAAATCATATTGTATGTAAAATTTATCACATGTGCCCTTTTCACATGCATTGTAAATCTCAACAAAGTCATGATCATTTCCATAAAATTCCTTGATAAATTCAAAACCAAGAAACTTAGAACTCAATGATGTAAGTAAGGCATACCTGCATGATAATGCATCAGCAACCATATTCTCCTTACCTTGCTTATATCGAATGACATATGGAAAGGTCTCCACGAACTGCATCCATTTGGCATGTCATCTGTTAAGCTTTCCTTGACCTTTGATAAGCCACAGAGACTCATGGTCAGTATGAATCACGAACTCCTTTGGCCAGAGGTAATGATGCCAAGTTTTCAGTGCTCTGACTAGAGCATAAAATTCTTTATCGTAGGTCGGGTACCGTAACGCCGTGCCATTTAGCTTTTCACTGAAGAAATCTATAGGACGTTGTTCCTACATAAGAACTGTTCCAATGCTAACACCTGAAGCATCACACTCAATCTTGAAAGTTTGATTAAAGTTAGGTAAGGTTAAAACATGCGTAGAATATAAACGATCTTTAAGGAGTTTAAAGGCACTTTCTTATTCCCCCCAATGAAAACCAACATTTTTCTTTATGACTTCAGTAAGTGGTGCGGCAATAGTGCTAAAGTCTTTTACAAACCTCCTAAAGAAACTGGCTAGTCCATGCAAGCTCCTAACCTCAGTGATGCTCTTACGTGTAGGCCACTCATAAATGGCCTTAACCTTATCCGCATCGACCTCAATGCCTTGAACACTAATGACATACCCCAGAAATATCACATTTTCCATGTAAAAGTCACATTTTTTTTAGATTAGCATACAAAAATTCCTTCCTCAGAACATCAAATACATATAGCACATGTCCTACATGCTCATCTAAATTATTGTTGTATACTAAAATATCATCAAAATATACGACTACAAATTTCCCCAAAAAAACACGTAAAACATGATTCATTAGACGCATAAAAGTGTTGGGGGAATTTGTAAGCCCAAATGGCATCACAAGCCACTCATATAGTCCATATTTTTTTTTTAAAAGTAGTCTTGCATTCATCCCCTTCCCCTTCTCGCATCCTAATCTGATGATACCCACTTTTAAGGTCAATTTTAGAAAAAAAAACCCCATAAAATTCATCAAACATATTATCTAATCTAGGATATGATGGCGATACTTTACAGTGATATTGTTGACTACTCGATAATCCACGCACATTCTCCATGTGCCATCTTTCTTTGGTACTAACAAGACTGGAACTACGCACAAATTCTTGCTCTCCCGGACGTACCCTTTGCTCATCAACTCCTCCACTTTCCATTGGAGGCCTTTAGTTTCCTCAGGGTTTGTAGCGATCAAGGATTTTAACTACTGTTTCACTGTGAGACGAGTGTGATGAAATGTAAATAATGTTTGAAAACATATGCTTTTGTGAGATGACTATCGGTAGATTCTTCGAGAATCCGATATTATATGTTACAATGTACCACTCGGATTAGTCCATAGTATTTGGACCATAACTTTCTCATTCAAACTCCGATTTTTATTAATTTTATACAGCCGGAAAGCTGAGATCAAGATATACAACTTTTGCGTTGAACTTTTTTCCAAAATCGGACCAAAAATAGGTCAGAAATGTAAGTCAAAAATTATGATGAATAGTAATTTCGGGCCCAAATGGAAGAATCTCAAACTTTCTCCAAAATTCGACACTTTCTCCAACCTTTCAAATATCAAATGAATCCTACTATATAAAGGGTGTACTATTCACTAAATTCACAAAATGAGAAGAAGAAAGGAAAGAAGAAACATGAGAAGGAAGATGAGGAAAAAGAAGAAGAAGAGAAGAAAAAGCAGAAAATGGAAAGAAGAAAAGAAGAAAGAAACAAGAAACAAGAAACAAGAAACAAGAAACAAGAAAAAAGGGTTTGGCAACCATGGACAAGTTAGGAAGATGAAGAAGAAGAATCCAATAAATGAAGGTAATGAAACTTAACCCAAATTGTTATATTTTGAGTTTTTAAGTTTTGATGATTATAGTAGGATGATTTACTTGAATGTGATATAGATGAGTGTTTGTTGTGCTATCAATGGTGATTGGGGGAAAAAAACCCCAATAATTTTGGGAAAAGATTAAGTGAAGTCAATAGAAAGGATATCGGTTAATATTGAGTGAGATATTGATTATGTTATAGATGTTATTTGAGGCCTAATGGAATGCTTGTTGCAATAAAAGTGATATAGGAGTTATGGGAATGCATTTGGGTCCAAGTTAGTTTTTAATCCATTTCAGTTCCACCCCAGCATGTTAGAAACCACCTTAAGAGTCTCATATCAACTCGTACGTATATATTATATCATGATATGAGAATGCTACGCCTCAAAGTGATAGCCCGTACTTGAATAGGCAAATTTAGGTTGATTCCGATATATATTCTTAGTCCATTCCTCTAATCGAAATTATCGGTGACAGATCATCGCAGGAACCACAAGTTCTTCAGCGAAGTGAAGAAAGACTAGCGGAACTCCAAAACTGTGAGTGGACACTACCTTTTAAAAATTAACTTTCGTTTTGTTATTTCTATATCAGACTTACTTTCATGCTTTAGGGCGTAGATTCTTTTATTATTACCGTCATTTTCATAAAAAAATTATGATTTGAGTTTTATATTGAGAAATAATAATTTTCAGAAAATATTTTATGTTTTTCGAGGCATGGGGGAAAAACCCACCTCAATATATAATTTTATCCATATATGGAATTGAAGGATAGAGAACATGTGCACATGTAGAGGATTGGGGGGACGTCGATACGTAACACCCCCAGATCCTAGTTCAGGACTAGGGATGACAAATAAAAGTTATGTAGTAGTCTTGAGTTTTGAGACAGTCATTGTTAAAGTGTATTATTAAGTTTTCATTTACATATGTTGAGTTTGTATGTTATGTTTTTCTTGGGCTACTGTCCCATATTTATAAAGAAAAGAATATTAGTATATGTTCATGATTTGAGAGTCAGAGGCTTATGGGGTTAGTGCGGTCTATCCCCTGCCGGTAACATCTCTCGAATCGGGGATTTTATAAAGATGGTATCAGAGCATGGTCTAGGGAGTCAATGACTGCAGTAGGAAGAGTGTTGGGGTCTTGTATACATAGTATGTCCGGGATACCTATTTGCATGGCACAACCTCTCCAGTATCCGATCCTCGAGTACGTCCTCAAGATCCATAGACATGTTAGTAAGTTTTCCTATATTATTCGAATAGTATTCCTTACGAGAACAACTATACTCTATATCCACGTTACGAATTTTCCTGAAGTTATTCTGACCTACTACCAAAAGTAAAAACGAGATATGAAACCAGACATTGAGATTCTAAGAAAAGTTACCTAGAAAGTGGGAAGAAAAAACTATGAGAAGTAAGGAAGTATGCATAGTTAGTTAACCAGCTGAAGATAAGAAAAGTAAGGAGACAATGAGAAATAGTAAAGTTCATAGGATACGTACTCAGGAAAGTAGGAAGAGAAAGAGAAAGAAAGAAAGAAAAGTATGAAAGGATAGATAGATGATCAAAAGAACATGTAGTAGAGGTTCACGCAATCAGAGTTAGTAAAAGATAAAGAAGCAGAAACAGATAAGTAATGATGTATCAGAACCTATAGTAGTAAGGAAATATGTAAGGATGCTAAAGCAACTAGATGTAAGAAGAGGTAGAGATACATAATCATATCAATAAAGAAATACCAGAATCTATAGTAGTAAAGAGAGTATAAAGAGCCTGAGTAATTATTAAAGTGCCTAATAGACGGAAGATTCCTTCCCTCCTTAGAAATTCCTTTCAAATAGATTTAAGAGCCTCAAGTGCCTTATATAGATATCGAGTTCCCCGAATGACCAAGGATAGCCATAAGGCAGAAGAAGCAAGAAATTAGAAACAATCATAGAGGCTTCTAATAGATGGGAGATGTCGTGACAAGGCAGATTCTAGATTCCCCAAACCCAGGACCGCAAGCAAATAAGATGAATGACGTCAGAAAAATGATTAGTTGACCTAATTAAGGAATCCAATAAATAAGACCCCGACCTACCCAGATCCTCACCCTCGTAATGCCAGTTAAGGAAGCTGTCCTGATGGAGGCTAGCCCATACCTATCTTACATGAGAAATAGACTCTATCAGGACATAGAGAGTAACAGAATGAGGATATCGAAACTCATCGAGGCATAAAATGTTTGCCCTAGTCCCTACCAGTATAGATATAATAACAGTAAGAGAGCTCCATGGAAGTTTACTAAAAGAGTGGGAACAGGAAACCATGGAAGATAGATAACTTAGAAAGGAATTCAAGAAGGCTCAGAAGGTATGAAGAATAGAACTTTGAATAACCCAAAGATTTAGACACGTCAGCACAAGGATTGCAAGACTAGTAGGAGTCCACAAGATAGACCAAATGCTGTAGAACGCACAGATAAGCCCGAGTCTATAGAAATCCGTAGAAGAATATAAAAATAGACCCGAGAGGTTAGAGATATTTAGGAAATGACAAGAGTACCAGTATGGTTAGTAGAATAGAGTGTTATAGTTGTGATTTATAGCAGGAGCAGAAATTTAGGAAGTAGACAGAAGAACGAACCACCACTAGCCCTTGTAGTATGGTGTAGAGCCAATAGATAAAATATGAAAACAGAAAGAAGGAAAACAGAAGTGGTAAGAAAATTCAGAATGTATGGTAGCATAGGTAATGTAGCTTGGAAGCAACAATGAAAATAAGACATTCGAGTGAGTAATAAAAGAAGGAAATCCCAAGGCATGAATTAGACACTTAACCAGATATGTGAGCATGTAGCCATTTCCAACTCAGAACCAAGAGTTACAATACGGAAGTAATTCGGAGGAATGCAAAAAGTAACAAAGAAATTCAGAACATTTAGGCAAACAAGTTAACATAACAAGAAGATAGTAGTATATAGAATTGATGATAGTTGCGTGGCCTAAGATATAAAGTAGTTGACCAGATCATCACCGAGCTTATGTGTTAAATAGAATACGTACCACAGGATCCATATGGAATGAATATACTCACCCATCAACTTAGAGCTTAGTAACGAAAAGAATCAGTAAAGAAGAGCAATTGACAAATTAGACGAATCAAGAGATGACTCGACAGCCAAGTTGATGAATCCAATGAAACATAGATAAGAAGCATGAGATGAGATGGTTCGAAGCTACAATAAGTTGAGCTAAGTTTGGAAACCTCAATTGAATCAAGGAACCCTTAAAGAAGTAAAGACTTAGAAGTACGAAGAAACCAGAAAGAACAATTCTTAGGAATATAGCGAACAACTTATAAAGAATTTCATGGTATTGAGTAGAAGGACTGTGTAAATAGTAGCACCTGAACCAAAGATTTAGTAAGAGATGTCCTAAGTAATCGAAATAGATGGAATTTTAGGAACTCATAGGAGTAAGGAGTTTAAGAAACTAAGACAAGGAAGAAACCTTCGTAGCAGAGCAAGTTTCTTAAGGAAGAATAGCAAAAAGAGTACAACAGCACTCAGATGAGGAAAACAACGAATTCAGAGGATTAAACGATTTAGACTGAACATGAATAAGTACAGAGGTAGTAAGAAGAAGTTGTTAGAGAGTATGGCTCTAGAAGGATTTCACAGAAGAGGTGGAAAGATCGATTGTTGAAGATGATCATGAGTAAAGTTGGTAAAGGCAAACCAGACAGTTTTAGTAGCAGTGCCTTGGTGTAAGAAAAGACACTAGACATGTATACACGAGAGTCATAGACTCATAGATAACGAATATGTGCCACCAGATCACCATGAATAGAAAAGCCTCAAGATAAGTTCATGCCCTCCCAACCCTCGTTAAACAGTAACAACGAAGATAGACTTCGAAGTTCGTCTCAAGACATTCACAGAATCAAGAGAATGCGTGGTTGAAAGAGATTGGAACATAAAACCTTTAGATATAATACGAGAACATAATAAAAGGGGAAATAGTTCCAAGTGAGAGATCTAGAAGAAAAGTTATCTAGATGAAATGATGAAGAGAGAAAATATTAGTTAAACAGTGACGATGATGTAAAAGAACAACTTTAAACATGAACAGAGACATATGAGAGATGACATCCTTCAAATAAGGAAGCAGAGGCATAGGCCAAACAAGTTCCCAAAATAGAACAGAGCAAGAGAAAAGATAAAAAGATTTAAAAGAAAGATAGTCTATAAGAGATGATTAAGAGAGAAAGTTCTAGTTAAGCATTATGGAAGACAAAAGAGATAACCATAGACATAATCAGAGAATTGTAGAAGTTGATACCCCTGTAAATAAAAAGATAGAAGCATAGATCACAAGAGTTCAGTTATAGGATAAAGCCGGATAGGAGGCAAAGACATCAAGAGAAAAGGCTAGTAATAATTCAGATACCGGACAAAACATAACAGAGGTGTATAATGATAAGACAGATTTACAATAGTACTAAGGAATAGTCAGTATAATAGATAGTAACCGTGATGGTACCAGCATAGGAATCAAAAGTGCAGAAAAGTACACAGTTCTAGCATAAAATGCACAAGAATAGACTTACGAGGAGTATTACCAGGGAAACTACCTTGAAGAAATGTTCTAAGTATGGGAGCCGTTGATTAACAGTAAGAGTACATGGGAATATTAGTTATGAGTTAAGAAGTCCTAAACCCATAAATAGATATATATTTGAAAACTCGAGGAGAGAAGCTCACAAGTAAACGAGGGTTTAGTAAGGAGAAAAGAGAAAGATCAAATAGTCAGCTAAGATTTGGAGCCAAGAAGATGTGTAGAAAAATATATCTTATAAAGTCATTAAGTGGTTACGTAATGAAGGAAGTATTGAGGTTTCAAATCAAAATAGGACTAAGATAAGCTGGGCGGCAGGTCACGAACATAGTAAAATTTTGGAATCGATAATTCATGTGGATTGTTGAAATAAAGAAGGTCGAATATAGTTGGAGGTTTAGAAATAAGATTTCCTTGACGTGTAAATATAGTTTTAGTATGACAAGAGTTTTTCCAAAAGTCTTAAACCCATAAGGAAATTAAGTATATCGGCATCAGAAAGGAAGGTAAAGAAGATAAGTGTAGCAGAATTACAAGATATTCTCGAACCAACACAAACCCGCTAGTTAGACCCCAGAAAGGATTCGAGGACAAATCCTATTTAAGGGGAGGAGAATTTGTACAACCGAGGATTTTAACTACTATTTCACTGTGAGACGAGTGTGAAGAAATGTAAACAATGTTTGGAAACATATGCTCTCGTGAATGACTATCGGTAGATCTTCCAGAATCCGATATTAAATGTTACAATGTACCACTCCGGATAGCCCATAGTATTTGGGCCATAAAACTTTCCTATTATAACTCATATTTTATGAATTTTATATCATCGGAAAGTTGAGATCGAGGTCTACAACTTCTGGGTTGGAACTTTTTCCCAAAATCGGACCAGAAATAGGTCAGAAACGTAAGTTAAAACTTCAGATGAATAGTAATTTCGGGCCTAAATGGAAGAATCTCAAACTTTCTCCAAAATTCTACACTTTTCTCCAACCTTCCAAATATCAAATGACTCATACTATATAAAGGGTGTACTATTCACCAAATTCACAAAATGAGAAGAAGAAAGGAAAAAAGAAAATGTGAGAAGGAAGAAGAGGAAGAAGAAGAAGAAGAGAAGAAAAATAAGAAAATGGAAGAAGAAAAGCAGAAAAAGAAGAAAATGGAAAGAAGAAAATAAGAACAGAAGAAAGAAAGAAGAAAAAAGAAACAGAAAAAGGGGTTTGGCAACCATGGATAAGTTAGGAAGATGAAGAAGAAGAAGAATCCAATAAATGAAGGTAATGAAACTTAACCCAAATTGTTATATTTTGAGTTTTTAAGTTTTGATGATTATAGTAGGATGATTTACTTGGATGTGATTATGAATGAGTGTTTGTTGTGTTATAAATGGTGATTAGGGGAAAAAACCTAACTTGTGCATTTTGGGAAAAGATTAAGTGAAGTCGATAGAAATGATATAGGTTAATATTGAGTGAGATATTGATTATGTTATGGATGTTATTTGAGGCCTAATGGAATACTTGTTGCAATAAAAGTGATATAGGAGTTGTGGGAATGCATTTAGGAAAAGTTGGTTTGAGGAAGCAAATGCAGAACCTGGAAAATCAGGTTCGCGTCGCGACGTAAAAGGGTTTCACATCGCGACGCGTAGAAGGAAATTTAGAGCCGTCTCTAGAGCATTTGCGTCGCGATGCACAATACTTTGCATCGCGACGCGCGACCAAAATCTTTCCAAGTTAGTTTTTATTCCATTCCAGTTCCACCCCAGCATGTTAGAAACCACCTTAAGAGTCTCATATCAACTCGTACATATATATTATATCATGATATGAGAATGCTACGCCTCAAAGTGATAGCCCATACTTGAATAGTCAAATTTAGGTTGATTCCGATATATATATTCTTAGTCCATTTCTCTAATCGAAATTATCGGTGACAAATCATCACATGAACCACAAGTTCTTCAACGAAGTGAAGAAAGACTAACAGAACTCCAAAACTGTGAGTGGACACTACCTTTTAAAAATTAACTTTCGTTTTGTTATTTCTATATCAGACTTACTTTCACGTTTTTTGGGCGTAGATTCTTTTATTATTACATTCATTTCATAAAAAATATGTTTGAATTTTATATTGAGAAAGAAACATTTTCAGAAAATATTTTATATTTTTCGAAGGCATGGGGGAAAAACCCACCTCAGTATGTAACTTTATCCAGATATGGAATTGAAGGATAGAGAACATGTGCACATATAGAGGACTGGGGTGACGGTGATACAAAACGCCCCCAGATCCTAGTTCAGGACTAGGGATGCTAAATAAAAGTTATGTAGTAGTCTTGAGTTTTAAGACAGTCATTGTTAAAGTGTATTATTAAGTTTTCATTTACATATATTGATTTTGTATGTTATGTTTTGCTTGGGCTACTGTCCCATATTTATAAAGAAAAGAATATTAGTATATGTTCATGATTAGAGAGTCAGAGGGTTATAGGGTTAGTACGGTCTATCCCATGCCAGTAAAATCTCCCGAATCGGGGATGTTACAAAGATGGTATCAGAGCATGGTCTAGGGAGTCAGTGACTACAGTGGGAAGAGTCTGGGGTCTTGTATACATTGTATGTCCGGGATACTTGTATGCATGACACTACCTCTCCAGTATCCTAGTTCGGACTAGGGATGACATATGCCCCTAGATCCTAGTTTTAGAGCTTAGAGGGTACCATCGATCCACACCCCAAGTTCTAGTTCTGTGGCTTGGGAGACAACAATATGTAACGCCCAAGACCACCGGTTTCATGGACAAGAGTGGCATGTTTTGGGGGACGGCGATATGTAACGCTCCAAAGTCATGGTTTTGCATTCCTGGCTCTAGTTAGGTAATGGGGGGACGGCGATACGTAACGCCCCCATACGTCAAGTTTTTCAGATATAGACCAGTTTTCTTATATCAAATTTCAGAAAAAGAGTTTCAGATATCAGATTCCAAAAACAGTTTTTCAAAGATAAGATTTTAGAAACGATTTCAGAAAGCAGATTTCAAGGAGATTTCAGATAAAGTTTTAGAAAAAGTTTTTTATACAAAGTTATTTCTGAAAGAGATTTCGGAACCAAATATTTTTATATTAGTATTTCAATTTTTCGTCCACTCACTTAGATCGTACAACGGTCTAACCCCCCCTCCCAGTTTTTTGGTTTTACAGGTGTTCTCGGAGGACGAGCTCGGGAAGACGGATACTGTTGCAGTCACTTGGGTATGGAGTCCACCAGTTCAAGTCGGAGAGAGGGTTGAGAGAGTCAGTCAGAGTCAAATAAAAGTTATGTAGTAGTCTTGAGTTTTGAGACACTCATCATTAAAGTGTATTATTAAGTTTTCATTTACAGATGTTGAGTTTGTATGTTATGTTTTACTTGGGCTACGGTCCCATATTTATAAAGAAAATAATATTAGTATCTGTTCATGTAGGGATTCTATTGCGGATATCCGGTAACGCAGCGAAATAGTGGAAAATCAAAATTTTCCGATTTCAAAATTTTTTATCAGATTAATTAAATAAACTTATTTATTCAAGTGCCCAATAATCAAATTATGAAATAAAACACTATAAATCTAATTTATGTGAATTTACCGAATTGCCCTTAAACATAACATTTTGTTTATTTTTAATCCGAAATTGTTCAAAACAATTTTGAATGATTCTAAATCATTACATATATGAATTTAACATGTCATACACATTGAAATCAAATTGCAACAAAAATTTCCAAAAATAACCCCAAAAGCCGTGAGCCTCCCAGGAGTAGATTAATGTGCATTTTACACTTCCAATGTTCAAAACACATTAAGACAAAATTCAATCAACAACCCAATATTTTACATGTATCATATAAAAATCCAAATACACCATATAAATGAGAAGCCCCAATTTGGAAAGTGGTCTTAAACCCTAATATTTCAATTTCTTCAAATTGGACAAATTAGACCAAATTTGTTAAATCCAATACTTCATCATTTTTCTCTTCTTCATTACAATCAAGCCTCACCACAATGAACAAAACTATAGAATAATCTAGGTCATTTAAGAGTGGGTCAACAAATCTAGATTAGCAACAAGGTTCTCAAACTATCCAAAAGTATGTTTGTTAACATATTAAAGCATCCTTTGAAATTTATACATGCTCAACACATTTCAAACATTCCATCCTCCAAAAAATACAAAGAATAAAGAATAGAAAAAAAAAAAGAAACTCATAAAAAAACGCATGAAGCCTAGAACTCAAGGAACATTTTTCCTCTCTAATAGCAAGTTGGAAAAACTTACTAAAACCAAGCTTTTCCTTGTTTTCTTTTTCTTTCTTCCAAGCTTCTTTGTTTTTTTCTTTAATGGAGTATTTGATAAGTGTTTCAAGGTTATGGAACCCTAAAAATAAAAACAAAAACAATATATACCATTCACACTTGACTTGGCCAAAAATGGTATATCCAAAATATCAAGATATTTATTTTTGTTTCATTTATTACAACTTGTCCACTTGGTTAAATTGATCATTACACTTTAATGAATAATTCAAACAAGTCAACAATTGAAACTAAGTCATTAAAAGGAATATTATAACTTTAAGATATTTATATTTTAATTAATTAATCATTTAATAGTAAATAAATAAATAAATAATTAAATATATAAATTAAATATATGTATTCTATTTACAATAAATATCAAATACATATATATATTTATAATATTAGTCAATATCTCAATTTGACAATTAATTAATGTGTATTTGAATTAATCCAACATTAAATGCAAATACACAAAAATTAAGGAAATGACTATCGGGTCCCTACACATGTATTTTACGTTTTAAAACCTTTAAATGACTTTATAAATAATCAATATTATTTATAAATGATGCCCTGTGTGCTCTACAAGTATGTTCATTAGTGAGACTCTCTAGATTCAGGCATATCCGTCACGAATCCAATTTCTTGTCCATAATTTTTCCACCCCGTAAATTATGACGATCACGGATAAACTCACTGAATCATATAGGTCGAGGTCATGGTAAATGTATAATTCCTCTGTCACAGGTATCCGGATAAATCCCAGAGATATAGATGTAAATGTCAAATCTCTATAGGATTATCCATTCGACTATCTATTAGCAATCTCAAAAAGAACATTTAGAACTAACTCTAAATTGTACACGGGCCCATGGTTTTTTATCTGATTGCTAATCATATGGACTACCTATGCTCTGATACACAGAACTGACGGATCCTATCTCGATACACACAAGACACCCTGAGGATCTATCCACACCCAACGAACAGACGAAGGTCTGATCTAAATAGATCGGTGACGTGACTGCCGTCTAAGTGTGGAAGATGTCTCATGCGCCCACAGTGGTATCTCAAGTCGAAGAATCACAAGTGCTACTCAACCTGATAAGATTTTTATTGACGTTGGTGTACCATCCATTAAGAATCTTCGGTGATTCGTTCAGTGTTTATCCGCTATAAACACCTACACGTCTATACTAATCTCCAAGACTTATAGTTCATTGAGAAACCATTGGAATCATATATTCCAGTATACGACATGTACCGGTCTCAACGGGTTTACTATACTGACCAAGTAGTGTAAACATTGACCAGGAACTGTCTGAGAATGACAACATCATGATACAACTCAATGTCAGTTGCGACACTTTTACAACAACACCATGACTAGTCATTCTAAGGTCAAATCTCGTAGTCATGATACGCAGCTATAGAAGTAAAAATCCGAATAGACTTAAGCATTGCTACTGGTGAAAAAGTTTCATTGTAGTCGACGCCAGGTCGCTGCGTGTAACCTTTTACTACCAGTCGCGCCTTGTAAGTTTCAACCTTACCATCAGGCCCGCGCTTCCTTTTGTAAACCCATTTACAATCGATAGGAACAATTCCTTCGGGAAACGGAACCAAGTCCCAAACTTGATTCTCATGCATTGAGTCTAACTCGGATATCATGGCACTTTGCCATTTCACGACGTCGATGTCCAACATCGATTCTTTATAGTTTAAAGGATCAGTCTCTTCGACTAAGAGAACATGGACCGGCGTAAACACACATGTATAACGCAAGCGCACGTATCGTTCAAGTAGTATAAAAAATATCGATCCCATGAGGACTTAATACCTAATCTATTAATTTTATAAGGTCAAATGATTACTAGTATCTAACATGTTGATTGATTGATTTGAAATAGTGATGATTCTAAATTTAAAAACAAGTAAATAAAATTACACCAAGGTCGGTTTAAGAAAATCCAACATTAAAAACTATCTAGGGTTGTGAATCTTTCTAATATCTTTTAAAAAGATGAAGTGGTTATCTCATGTTTGTGTAATAAATCGGTTTACTAACCTGGAACACTAAATTATGCGAAAGCCTCTGTCGATGGTCAGACGCAAATACCCAGTTTAACCCAATTGAACCATATGTCTATGTCAACCAAATTATCTGGATTCATTAAGTATAAGTTCAAATTATAGCTACCCCCACCCGACACATGATGTATGTCTATCCTGTAAGAAAATCTATAAAGGGTTATCTATCCTCAAGGAAGATCGTGTGCTATTAAGTCTAAGGCTGAAACCTAAAATTCCTTTGTCAAGTTTATTTTAGATTTACCATATCAATCTTATTAGTGGCCAATTAAACAAGACGCATTAAGTTTAAGACTTAATTAGTAAACCTTTAAATTACCCAAACTATAAATTAAACCCTTATAAACCGGTGATATTAAAAATCATCACAACCCCAGATAACTAATTTAGTTACAAACATAACTAGGGCTAGTAAAAAACTTGAAGGTAAAAGACATAAAGTAAAAATGCTGAAAAGTAATTGCGGTAAAGTAAAAGCTGAAAAGTAAATCAATAAAAAATAAAATGCTAAGGTAAAAGTATCAACTTTTACTATTTACTATTTAGATATCTCCCTTAATATAATATATTAACTTTGATTATTTTACCAACCAGCCATATAGGCGGTAACCTGATTAAGTCAAATTAAGTCCAACCAGCCATAAAGGCGGAACCAAATAAACCTGCCATATAGGCGGTAAGTAAGAAAATTTAATTACAACCGACCAATCTGGCGGTATCCTTGATTAGTCAGGTTTAAACCAGATTAATATGAATTACCAACCGACCAATCTGGCGGTATCATTTTTAAGTCAAATTTTAAATAGTGAATATATTATATTTAAGGAGAATTAATCTAAATAGCAATAGTAAAAGAATTACCTTTCACCCAAGCAGGGGGAAGTTACCTCCTAATGGTTGAATAGTAAAAACTATAAAAGTAAAAAAAAGAAATTATTATTATTACAGAACGTAATTAAAATTAATTACAAAACTGAATTTTAAAGAAACTAAGAAGAGAACTCCATATTTACATCAGAGAATTCATAGAGAATGATACATCTGAAACTGAAACCTCGAGCTCAATTTATAGGCGCGGATAGGCTCTGGGCGTCGCAAGGCCAAAGGTTTATAGCGTCGCGAAGCCGATCTCTTTTGGCGTGGCATGCTGAGGGCTTGACATGTAGCGATTCTGGATAAGGAGATAAGGCGACACATGGCAAGGCGGCTGAGAGCTCAATTATTATGCTGATGTGCATGACGGGTGGCGAAAGGGAGTGTCGGCACCGGAAGGTTGCGACATGTGGCACGCTGTGATGTGGGTTTGATGATGACGTGGCGATGACATGACACTTTGACTCGGTCACTGGTGATGTGGATGATGACGTGGCGGTGATGTTAGTGACATGTGGCACACGTGACAATGGCAATTGTCGGCACCGAAGGATGATGACACGTGGGCACCGGGCGAACGTTAGTAAATCGGCTGTGATGGTGACACGTGGCACGATGCACGTTAGCAAAGTCAAACTTCTCAGATTTTGACATGTGGACCCGGCGCACGTTAGCATGGACCCGGCGCACGTTAGGCGTCGCGATGCCAAATGCTTGCGCGTCGCGATGCAGCCAAATTACCAAAATTCCCTTTTGTTTTCTTTTCACTATTTTGGCCCCAAATCGCCTCCAGAATGTCCTGAAACTTTATTTATCTACAAAATAACACAAAACGCATCAAAATATTCACAAAACTCAAGAAACTATATAAAATATTAGGTTAAATGAGTGGGAAATAGTGATACATTTACCACTCATCACACCCCCAAACCTAACATTTTGCTAGTCCTCGAGCAAAACATAGAGTAAAATAACATAAACATCATTAAAATATAAATTTACTAAGCTAAGCCACTTTCGTAGGGATCACGGTTGCATTTAGCGTATGCAACAAGCCTTTAAAATAAAGTGTCCCTAGTGGACGAGTTGTAGTCTCGTGAGGGTTTACAGCAATGATACCCACAAAAATTTTACAAAAGTAAAAAGGTAGTGAAACTAAAGCACACAAAAGCAAAAAGGCAAGAGAAAAAGAATAAGAAGTTAGTGACTAATCAGGTGAAACTTCTACTTCAAGTTACTAGTTGTTTTCTTTCTTTCTAAATTACTGAAAAAGTAAATTCTCCGATTATATTTAACCTATTCCCATATACACAACAATAAAATAATAAAATATTAAACAACTCATTTTTTTCCTACAACAGTCATAAGTGCAGTTGATAAGAGAATATATTTTTGTCCTAAAGTTTTATCAGAATTCACACTTTTTGTAGCAATGGAATAATTTTTCTGATTTTTCTGATTTTTTCTTGATTTTGATTTTTGTTTTCTATTTATATACAATACTTCCATCTATGTAGCGAGTGTTGGGTCGGTGACTCCCAAACCAGTTGGCTTTAGGGCACCAGGTGTTAAGACACACCCTACAGACTTAATTACTCAGACTTCAGATATATATATTTTTGCAACAATCCTTGATCCATGTAGCGAGCTTTGGGCCAGTGACTCCCAAACCAGTTGGCTTTAGGGCACTAGGTGTTAAAACACCCTTACAAGACTTAATAACTCGGATCTCAGATTTTTTTTTTTACTCCATTACTTTTTGAGATGCTTCATCCAATTAAACTAGAGCACTGAATATTATAACTTTTCAATTTTAGCTCATGTCCGTATGTTACTATGCATGTTGAATAATACCTGCCAACTGAGCATATGAAGATTCAGTTTATTCAGTATTATGGAGAATTCACAAATTAAATAATTCAAAAGGAAATAAACAAAAATTAACTTGTTCGAAAGGTTTGAGATACGTCTCAGGAGTGAAAACTCCTTACTCAGCTATCTCTACCAATTTCATCTTTTTAGTCAAAATAAAACACAAAAACACAAAATATTTTTGTAATTTTTGAAAAATTTTCAATTTTTTTGTATTTTTCGAAAAATTTTGGACTAAAATAAAAAAAATAAAAAAAATAAGGTATTGATCAACTAATTCCCTCCCCCAAACCTAAATAAGACATTGTCCCCAATGTCTTAAACAGTAGAAGAAGAGTTTAGAAGATAATACATGGTTAGCTGAAATTCTACAGGAAATTAAGGGTTAAGATCCAGATTAATCCGACGCCTTTTACACCCAATCGATCGTCCTCGGACCAATTTATCTTTGAAAGGATAGGTAAACTTATGTTCATAGGCTAAGAGTTGGTCTATTAGATCCGGAGCAGTTCTGGCAGTATAGAGGAGTTCTTTCATAGGTTTTGACACGAACCCATTTCTCCGAGCATCATCAAGAAACACACAAAGAAAATCATAAAACCTTTCAAGTTGTACAGTCCAAGCGGTTCCTGGTGTAATGTTCAGGTTTCGCCCAAGATAACACTATAAAAATTTCCTCCTCCAATGTGCCCAAGCCACCTGGCAAAGCAATAAAAGCATCAGCACATTAATCATTTCTACCAATCGTTCAGACATACCTGGCACGATCAGTTCCTCTCCGTTTGATGGTTCAATAAGATTTGCCTCTGCCAAGGGTTTTGGGATGATTCCCAAAACGTGACTGCCCTCTTTTCCTGTACAGCTTTTGAAACGATCCGCATAAGTCCAAGATTGCCTCCTCCATATACTAAGTGCATATTCCTTGCAAGCTAAGACTCGACCCAATTCATGTGCTGCTTCTACGTATTGTTTATTAACACCAACACACTAGTACCCACCAAAAACACAGATGTTTTCAACTCGTATTCTTGAAGTGGCTTCCATGTTTTAACTTCTGGATGTCTTCAAAAGTGCAATGATGAGTTGAATTTATAACACTTGAAAAAGGGTGAGTAAAAATAGAGCACTAGTACCTGCCAAATGACAATTATTAGTTAAGCAGTAGAATAAATCGTGATAGTAAAAAGGTCTGGATCCTTTCGGAAAAATAAAAGAAAACAACAAAACAAATCACAATTATTAGGAAAAGACAAAGAGATATAATATGTACAAGAAAAGTAGCGGCTTGATTGTCGTCTATGCGTCAGGGACAAGCTTCCCATCCAATTTTCTTATAAATTGGCAAACAGGGTCTTTTTGTGTCAGATTCCCAAGACTTAACTGTTGTCTTTCTTTTTGAAATTGTGTATATAATTTGCGAATGGCTATGTGAACATATCCACTGGGATGCATCTCAAGAGTCGAAGATATATCATCTAAAGACTCCTTACTCAAGCCATCCCTAATGATTTAATTTTATCTTTCTTCTTCGATTATCAGACAGCATTCCTAAAGAACGACAACGAGTATTGCAATTCCAACGTGCACATTTGTAACAAACACCCATTTGCTTAGCTCTATGTTTCTTTGTATAGGTTCTTTTTTTCCAAAACCAGGCAGATGTAAATAAAAGAGTCAGAAGACTCACCTGCCAATCAGACCCGTGCTTCAATTACCCAACGATATCATTAGGAACACCATGGATCGTTAGTAGTCTCATCCGTTCCAAGCGAGCTTTGTAAACTTTCATCAGAGATTTTTTAGGGAGAGAAGGAATTGCTTGTGAAGATTTGCGAGAGCTTCTTCCATCTTGAAATGACTTAATCTGCAAAAAACTAACACACAAAATTAAATCACACACAACCAATCAAAATATATACACAAATTACATGGGTTGCCTCCCTGCGAGCGCTAAGTTTAAAGTCCTCAGCTAGACGTGACTTCTCAAACGTTAGGATGGATCTGAAAGTGTGACACTTTCTTTTTGTTGCTCAAATGATTCTCCCCAGTAGTGCTTGACATGCTGACTGCTAACCTTGAATGTTTCATTAGTGTTGGGATCTAGTAACTCAACGGCTCCATATGGAAAAACCTGAGTGATTACAAATGGACCTGACCACCTTGATTTCAACTTTCCAGGGAAAAGTTTCAATCTTGAGTTGTACAACAGCACCTGCTGTCTTGGTTCCAACTGTTTGTGCACTATTTTTCGTTCATGCAATTTCTTGGTTTTTTCTTTGTACAATCTGACATTCTTATAAGCCTGTAGGCGAAATTCCTCAAATTCGTTGAGTTGGTGAAGTCTTTTCTCTCCTGCAGCTTGTGAATCAAGATTCAACTTCTTCAGTGCCCAGTACGCCTTGTGTTCAAGCTTAACTGGAAGATGGCATGCTTTCCCAAACACCAATCGATATGGGGACATACCAATGGGTGTCTTGTAAGCTGTTCGGTAGGCCCATAATGCATCATCTAGTTTTGTAGACCAATCTTTCCTTGTTGATCCAACAGTTCTCTCCGAGATTCTTTTGATTTCCCTGTTTGAAACTTCAACCTGTCCATTTGATTGTGGATGATAAGCAGTGGAAACTTTGTGAGTATCTCCGTATTTGGATAGGAGTGCATCAAATTATCTGTTATAGAAATGCGTGCCACCATCGCTGATGATTGCACGAGGTGTTCCGAACGAGTGAAAATGTTCTTTTTCAGGAATTTGATCACCACTTTTGAATCATTGGATGGCAGTGCAATTGCTTCGACCCATTTGGAGACGTAGTCTACAGCAACCAGGATGTACTGGTTTCCGAATGATGGAAAAAATGGTCCCATGAAATCAATACCCCACACATCGAATATTTCTACTTCTTGAATATTTTGCAACGGTCCTTCAATTCTCCTTGAAATATTCCCCGTTTTCTAGCACCTGTCACATTGAAGAGTAAAAAGATAAGCATCTTTAAAAAGAGTGAGCCAGAACAAACCTGATTGTATGACTTTGACTGCAGTTTTGTTTCCGCTGAAGTGTCCGCCATATGGTGATGAATGACAGTGCTGCAAAACACTGTTGACTTCCTCATGTGGAACACACCGTCTCAATAATTGATCAACACACCATTTGAACAGGTACGGCTCATCCCAGACATAATGCTTGACTTCTTTGAAGAATTTCTTCCGTTGCTGAGTTGTCCATTCCAACGGCCATTTTCCTGATACAATGTAGTTGACTTAGTCAGCATACCAAGGGGCATCTTGCTGTTTCATGGCAAATAGCTGTTCATCTGGAAAAGTTTCTTTGATTTCCAGATCTTTGCCAGCTGTTTTTCCATTCTCGAGCCTCGATAGTTTATCTGCCACTTGGTTTTCTGTCACTTTCCTGTCTCGAATCTCCACGTCAAATTCTTGCAGAAAAAGTATCCAACGGATCAATCTAGGTTTGACATCTTTCTTCTTGATCAAGTATTTGATTGTTGAATGATCTGTGTAGACCACCACTTTGGGACCCATCAGATAAGAGCGAAATTTGTCAAAAGCGTACACAACTGCGAGCAACTCCTTTTCAGTGGTTGTGTAGTTGAGTTGAGCTTCATTCAATGTTCTGCTGGAGTAGTAAATGGTGTGGAAAATTTTTGCTTTGCATTGTCCCAAAACTGTACCTACAGCAAAATCACTAGCATCACACATCACTTCAAATGGAAGGTCCAGTCTGGTGCTACAATGATGGGGTAGAAATCAGCTTATGTTTTAAGATCTCAAAAGCTTCCTGGCATTCTTTGGTGAAGTTGAAAGACACATCCTTCTCCAGAAGATTGCAACAGAGGTTTAGCAATCTTGGAAAAGTCTTTGATAAATCTCCTGTAAAAACCTGCATGTCCGAGAAAGCTCCGAATCCCTTTGACAGATGTCGACGGAGGTAGTTTTTCAATTGTTTCAATCTTTGCTTTCTCTACCTCGATTCATTTTTGTGAGATCCTGTGTCCAAGAAAAATGCCCTCATGTACCATGAAATGGCATTTCTCCCAATTGAGCACTAGGTTTGTATCTTCGCACCTTTGTAACACTTGTTCCAAATTTTACAAGCAGTGGTCAAAAGAATCTCCAAACACAGAAAAGTCATCCATAAAAACCTCCATAGTCTGCTCCAACATGTCAGAGAAGATGGCCATCATGCAACGCTGAAATGTAGCAGGGGCATTACATAATCCAAATGGCATCTTGCGGAAAGCAAAAGTGCCATATGGACATGTAAATGTAGTTTTCTCCTGGTCTTCTGGTGTGATGGAAATCTGATTGTATCCTGAATATCCGTCCAGAAAGTAATAAAACTCATGTCCTACTAGTCTGTCTAACATCTGGTCAATGAATGATAGCGGAAAATGATCCTTTCTCGTGGCTTTGTTCAGCTTCCTGTAGTCCATGCATACTCTCCATCTAGTCACCGTTCTTGTTGGGATTAGCTCGTTCTTTTCATTGGTAACCACAATAATTCCTCCTTTCTTTGGTATACACTGCATAGGACTCAACCAACTGCTATCTGAGATGGGATAAATGATGCCAGTATCCAACCATTTGATTATTTCTTTCTTTACGACTTCCTTCATGATTGGATTGAGTCTCCGTTGATGCTCCACTGTGGGTTTGTGCTCATCATTCATCAGAATCTTGTGCATACAAAATGATGGACTAATGCCTCGAATGTATGTTATAGTCTAGCCAATGGCTATTTTGTGCTCTCGTAATACTCTCAGTAACTTTTCTTCCTGCTCCAATGTTAGTGAAGAAGAAATAATAACAGGTAATTCAGAAGAGTTTCCAAGAAATGCATACCTGAGATGGCTCGGAAGTAACTTCAGTTCCAGCTGTGGTGGTTCTTCAATCAAAGGCTTGATTCGATCTTTCTTTAGCAATTCCAAGCTTTCAACTGGTGGTGTTGATTTGAATCGGAATGGTTTGTCAAGGTAGTTGATACATTCCAGGATTTCATCATCTAGCTCACTGTCAATCATGTTGGTGATGCAAGCTTCGAGTGTATCCGTGGGATTTGGCTCAATATCCTGAACGATACTATCAACAACATCAACTCTGAAGCATTCTTCTTCCTTTTCATCACTCGGAAATTTCATGGCTTTGAAAACATTAAAGGTAACTTCTTGGTCTTGCACTTTCATGGTCAGTTCTCCTTTTTGCACATCAATTACAGTTTTACCTGTAGCCAAGAATGGTCTCTCAAGAATGATAAGTACTTCTTTGTCTTCTTCCATGTCAAGGATGATGAAATCTGCTGGGAGAATTAGTTTGTCAACACCTATTGGAAATGCTAGTGTTCGATCAGCAAGTTGCAACGAGACTGAGGTAGGCATTTCTTCTCCAATCTGCAGTTTCCTATAAATAGAAAAAGGCATCAAGTTAACACTAGCACCTAAGTCACATAAATCCTTACCGATGTAATGTTCTCCAATGGTGCATGGGACAGTGAAACTGCCAGGATCTTTCAACTTTGGGGGAAGTTTCCTTTGAATGATTGCGCTGTATTCTTCCGTTAATGCTACTGTCTCGTAGTCTCCCAATCTCCGTTTTCGTGAAAGAATATTTTTCATGAATTTAACATAGCTGGGCATTTCTTCCAACGCTTTTGCGAATGGGATGTTGATGTGAAGCTTTTTGAACACCTCCAGGAATCGAGCAAACTGCTTGTCCAGTTTGTTTTTCTGAAGTCACTGTGGAAAAGGTGGAGGTGGAGTGATCTGATCTTTTTCTTTTTCCTTTGCTTCTTTTTCCTCCATCTGTGGAACTGCATCTTTTGGAGGTTCTTCAATTGTTACCTTGATTCCAATATCTTTGTTGATCTCAGTACCACTTTTCAAAGTAATGGCTTGACATTGCTCCTTCCCTCGGTTCCTTGGATTGGGTTCTGTGTTTTGGGAAGATTACCTGGCGGTCTGTAACTCTGAGCATTGGCCAGTTGTCTAATTTGATTCTCCAGTGCTTTGATGGAAGCAGATTGGCTTTGAAATATAGCATCATATGCTGCTTGTTGCTTTTTGAACATCTCTGCAATCCATTCTTTCATTTCTGTTCTTTTTCAAACTTCTGGCTTTTGTTCTGTTGCTGGAATCCAGGTGGTGGAAAATTCTTTTGCCCTGAATTGTTGCTCCATGAAAAATTGGGATGATTCAAACACCCCGGGTTGTAGGTGTTGGAATATGGATTGTTCCCCTGTCTGTTGAAATTGTTGACAAAATTCACCGTCTCTTCAAGTTGGTTCGGCTCTGGTGCTCCTCCATATGGTGAACTTGTGGATCCAGTGGTAAGAGTCTCCATGAATTTGTATATCTGATCCAGCTTGGCGTTGACTGCTGTATTGGCTCTACTTTCATAAATTCATGTAATTCTTTGGATCATGCTCCTTTCTGTTGGCCACAAGGAATTGTTGTTGGCCATTTCTTCGATTAGCTCCCAGGCTTGATCTTCTTCTTTCGCCATTAAAGCTCCTCCAGCAGCAGCATCGATTTTGGTTCTCATTATTCCAGAAAGTCCATTATAGAATGTTTGAACTTGAAGCCATTTTGGAATCTCATGGTGAGGACATTTCCGGAGCAAATCTTAGTACCTTTCCCAAGCTTCGTAGAGAGTTTCTGAGTCTTTTTGTACAAAGGATGTGATGTCATTCCTCAGCTTTCCAGTTCTGGCTGGTGGAAAGTACTTTGCAAGAAATTCGGTGGCTAAAGTGTTCCAAGTTATGATGGAACCTGCTGGTAGTGAATGTAGCCAAGCTTTAGCTCTGTCCTTCAAGGAGTATGGGAAAAGTCTCATTGCTTCTTCAGCTTTTTGGTTGTAATTGAAAGTGTCGCAAACTTCCAGGAAGTTACTGATGTGGGCATTAGGATCTTCAGTTGCATTCCCCCCCAAACTGAACTGACTGCTGAATCATCTGAATGCATGTTTTGATGTCACCCGCATTTGCTGGTAAGGGAGGAAGTACAATACATGAAATGAGTCTGTCAACCACCGGAATGGTTCTGTCTCGAATGGGAATTGGTGGTGCAACCTCCAAAGGTTCAGGTTCCATGTTAACAATTGCTTCTTAGCCTTCTCACATTTCCCTTCTCATTTGTCTGATGTTTCTTTCAATTTTCGGGTCAAGCGGTCGAAGTTCAAAGCTTCTGGTTCGTCTCATGAAGTTTCCGAGAACCTGAAACACAAGAAAACAAAAACAATAAGTAAAAAAGAAAATTAGATACAATTAAATGTATCTAACCTTAAAACTAATAGTGAAAGATAACTAAGTCCCCGACAACGGCGCCAAAAACTTGACCGGCGTAAACATACACGTATAACGCAAGCGCACGTATCGTTCAAGTAGTATAAAAAGTATCGATCCCACGAGGACTTAATACCTAATATATTAATTTTATAAGGTCAAATGATTACTAGTATCTAACAGGTTGATTGATTGATTTGAAATGGTGATGATTCTAAATTTAAAAATAAGTAAATAAAATTACACGAAGGTCGGTTTAAGAAAATTCAATATTAAAAACTATCTAGGGTTGTTAATCTTTCTAATATCTTTTAAAAGATGAAGTGGTTATTTCATGTTTGTGTAATAAATCGATTACTAAAGGTTATAGGCGCGGATAGGCTCTGGGCGTCGCAACGCCAAAGGTTATAGCGTCGCGACGCCGGTCTCTTTTGGCGTGGCATGCTGAGGGCTTGACATGTAGCGATTCTGGATAAGGAGATAAGGTGACACGTGGTAAGGCGACTGAGAGCTCAATTATTATGCTGATGTGGCATGACGTGGCACTGACGTGGTGACACGTGGCGAAAGGGAGTGTCGGCACCGTAGGATTGCGACACGTGGCACGCTGTGATTGGTTGATGATGACGTGGTGATGACATGACACTTTGACTCGGTCAACTGGTGATGTGGATGAGGACGTGGCGGTGATGTGGAGTGACACGTGGCATACGTGGTAATGGCGATTGTCGGCACCGTAGGATGATGACATGTGGCACGACGCACGTTAGCAAATCGGCTGTGATGGTGACACGTGGCACGATGCACGTTAGCAAAGTCAAACTTCTCAGATTCTGACATGTGGACCCGACGCACGTTAGCATGGACCCGGCGCACATTAGGCGTCGCGACGCCAAAGGCTTGCGCGTCGCGATGCGGCCAAATTACCAAAATACCCTTTCGTCTGTTTTTCACTGTTTTGGCCCCAAATCACCTCCAGAATGTCCTGAAACTTTATTTATCTACAAAATAACACAAAACACATCAAAATATTCACAAAACTCAAGAAATTATATAAAATATTAGGTTAAATGAGTGGGAAATAGTGATACATTTACCACTCATCAAACATCTAGACTCTTTTCTTGTATCAAATACAAGCGTTTAGGAGGTCTAGATACCCTTTCTGACCTACATAGTGTGTGTGTTGAAGGTCCTTCATCTACTTGAACTTCAGGTTCCTCCGTTGTTTTGTTGTTTTCAGGTTGGACTTCATCAAGTTCAACCTGTCTATGATTACCACATTCAGACAAAAATTCTACTTATAGAAATTTTACGAAGCGAGCTACGAACACATTTCGATGCTCGGTCTCATAGAACATATATCCCATCGTATTCGAAGGATATCCGACAAATCTAAACTTTTGCCCCCGAGGCGAAAGCTTATCTTGCTGAGTCACCCTGACATAGGCAGGACAACCCCAAACCTTAATGTAACTAAGATTTGGTCTCCAACCGAACCATATCTCATACGGTGTCGTAGGAACAACTTTTGAAGGAATCTTATTCAAAAGATGTGCAGCTGTTAAAGAGAGTAGCCCCATAAGTAATAGGGCAAATCTGTGAAACTCAACATCGATCGGACCATATCCAATAAAGTCTGATTTCTCCTCTCAGATACTCCATTGTGCTGTGGAGTACCTGGAGGAGTATATTGAGCGAGAATCCCATTCTCCTTCATATAATCCATGAACTCACCACTCATATATTCACTATTCACCACCTCGATCAGATCGAAGGTATTTAATATATTGACCAGTTTGTTTTTCTACTTCATTTCGGAACTCTTTGAACTTTACAAAGGTTTCCGATTTATGTCACATCAAATACACATAACTGTACCGTGACAAATCATCGGTAAAGGTAACGAAGTACGAATAACCACTGTGAGCAGTTTGACTTAGTGGACCACATACATCAGAATGTACGAGTTCCAGTAAGTTAGTGGCTCGGTGTCCAACACCAGAAAATGGGGCTTGGTCATCTTACCCTGAATACAGGATTCACAAGTTGGATAGGATTCAATGGTAAGATCTGGTATCAAACCATTCCTAACCAATTGGGTAAGGCATTTAACGCCTATGTGACCCAGCCGCATATGCCAAAGTTCAGTATTATTAATTACAGGTAAACTATGTTTATTAACTCCAATATTTAAAATATCTGTTGAAGTTTGCAATGTATAATGACCATGCTGGTTTGGACAACAAATGATCTGAATATTACTTTTATCATATAAATACAAAGATCTGTTCTTAATATTAATACGAAAGCCTTATGTATCCAATACAAAAAGTGATATAATATTAGCTACACATCCTGGTACAAAATGACAGTCATTTAACAAAAGTGTCTCATTCGGTAATGAGATCTCGCATACTCCCACTGCAACTGCATCCAGAGAGTCTCCACTCCCAAATCGCAACTGCATCTCTTCAGGCTTCAGTCTTTTACTTTCCTTCAGCACCTGCAACGAATTGCAAATGTGAATGGGACAAGCATAATCTAAAATCCAGTTGGATGTAACGGCTTCACAAGCCAAAGATAAATCAATAACTGGAAAAATAAACGTACCTGATGTAGATGCTCTCTCCCTCCTCAGCTGGGCAATGTAGTCAGGACAGTTCTTTTTCCAGTGCCCGACCTTGCTGCAGTGATGGCACTTGTCTTCAGAAGCCCTCTTAGGCTTTGCTATCTTTGCCTGTGGTTGAGGACCGGAACCCTTCTTCTTCTTCCCTTTTTTCTTCTTTTCATTTGACCAAGTCTGGGAAGAAGCAGAAAGAGAAGTAGGTCTCGGAGGGTGAGTCGGTACTCCCTTCTTGAAGTCCTCTTCCATCGTGAGCAACATCCTATGCAGCTCTTGGTAAGTGCAGACAATCCCGTTCATATTGAAATACATCACAAACTGGCGATAAGAAGCTGGGAGCGAACCAAGAATGACACTCCTACTGAGAATGTCATTCAGAATGAGATTATGTTGCCTCAGTTGATCAATCAAATCGATCATCTGAAGAACATGTGGGCTAACAGCTTGCCCCTCATCCAATCGCGCATGGAACAATTCTATTGCGACCTTATGAACAACAACTTGTTCTTGGTTCTCAAACGATTGTCTCAATCGTGTCATCATAGTATAAGCATCTGACATGCCATAATACTGTTTCTTGAGTCCCGGTGAAAATGAACTTAAGATGTATGATTTAACCCTTAAATCATCATCCTTCCAAGCTTGGAAGACTTCGCGTTCTTCCGGTGTAGCGTCATCTGCCACAGCAAAGGGCAGTGGACCCTCAAGAACATATCCCAACCTCTCGGAATCAAGGACAATCCTCAAATCCAGATCCCAATCGGCGAAGTTATCAGCGCCTTTAAGTTTGTTCGCATCAAGCATACGCGCAAATAGATTAGTGGATGGTGCCGCCATCGAAAATCTATCATATAGATCACGAAAAACGGTTAGCAAAAATTTAAGCAGTTTCATATAATATCATAAGCATAAACTAGATCATGGATTTTTAATCTAAAAATGTCTCTCCCACTAAATCATGCAATACTGTAATCCCCAAACAGAATACAAAGATTTAATAATTAAATTAAATACAAATAGTGAAAGGTGGATCTCGTGAATATATTTCAGCTCACAGCAGAGGCACGGTCTCGCCTACGTATATTCATCAGGTAGACAACTCATTTTTCAATCACTCACTAGTGACTCCTAGGTTTCCGGTCCTGGTCGTTTCTCGTTGTCGCTGCTAAGGTAGGCCCACAAGGAGACGTACCAAGTTTAAACACGTCAATGATAAACTCAAGTTTCTTGCGTAACCTTGACAGCTAGGGCACATTCAGGATTCCGCTTTCGCTTGAATTTATCTAGTATCTGATATACATCCGGTATAAATAAATCTCTATCGGCTACACCCTCACAGCAGAGGCACAGTCTCAGATGTAGTCACGGATAAATATTTATAAACCGTATTGACAAGACGGACCACATAACATGCATCAAATACATAATTACATTTAAACCTTATTAATTAGGGATTTTCCGCTAAGTGTCATACACCTTAAATCTGATCAAATTAGATTATAACATGCATGTATAAAGTTAAGAAAACATGATTAAACATTGAATTAAAGGGCTAATCTTATTAGGGGTCCTAGAATCAGACTCGCTCTGATACCATTTTGTAGGGGTTCTATTGCGGATATCCAGTAACGCAACGGAATAGTGGAAAATCAAAATTTTCCAATTTCAAAAATTTTTATCGGATTAATTAAATAAACTTATTTATTCAATTATCCAATAATAAAATTATGAAATAAAAAACTATAAATCTAATTTATGTGAATTTACCGAATTGCCCTTAAACATAACATTTTGTTTATTTTTAATCCGAAATTGTTCAAAACAATTTTGAATGATTCTAAATCATTACATATATGAATTTAACATGTCATACAAATTGAAATTTAAATTGCAACAAAAATTTTCAAAAATGACCCCAAAGCTGTGAGCCTCCTAGAAGTAGATTAATGTGCATTTTGCACTTCCAATGTTCAAAACACATTAAGACAAAATCCAATCAACCCAATATTTTACATGAATCATATAAACATCCAATACACCATATAAATGAGAAGCCCCAAATTGGAAGTGGTCTTAAACCCTAATTTTTCAATTTCTTAAAATTGGACAAATTAGACCAAATTTGTTAAATCCAATACTTCAATCATGTTTCTTCCATTACAATCAAGCCTCACCACAATGAAACAACTATAGAACAAATCTAGGTCATTTAAGAGTGGGTAAACAACTCTAGATTAGCAATAAGTTTCTCAAACCATCAAAAGTATGCTTGTTAACATATTAAAAGCATCATTTGAATTTTATACATGCTCAACACATTTCAAACATTCCATCCTCCAAAAAATACAAAGAATAAAGAATAGAAAAACAAAAGAAACTCATAGCATGAAGCCTAGAACTCAAAGAACATTTTCCTCTCTAATAGCAAGTTGGAAAAACTTACTAAAAACCAAGCTTTTCCTTGTTTTATTTTTCTTTCTTCAAGCTTCTTTGTTTTTCTTTAATGGAGTATTTGATAAGTGTTTCAAGGTTATGGAACCCTAAAAATAAAACAAAACAATATATACCCTTCACACTTGGCCTTGGCCGAAAATGGTATATCCAAAATATCAAGATATTTATTTTTTGTTTCATTTAATTACAACTTGTCCACTTGGTTAAATTGATCATTACACTTTAATGAATAATTCAAACAAGTCAAAAATTGCAACTAAGTCATTAAAATGAATATTATAACTTTAAGATATTTATATTTTAATTAATTTAATCATTTAATAATTAAATAAATAAATAATTAATTAATTAAATGCAAATATATTAAATATATGTATTATATTTACAATAAATATCAAATACATATATATATTTATAATATTAGTCAAATATCTCAATTTGACAATTAATTAATGTGTATTTGAATTAATACAACATTAAATGCAAATACACAAAAATTAAGGAAATGACTATCGGGTCCCTACACATGTATTTCGCGTTTAACCTTTAAAATACTTTATAAATAATCAATATTATTTATAAATGTTGCCCTAATGCTCTACGAGTATGTTTCATTAGTGAGACTCTCTAGATTCAGGAATATCCGTCACGAAATCCAATTTCTTGTCCATAATTTTTCCACCCGTAAATTATGACGATCACAGATAAACTCGATGAATCATACAGGTCGAGGTCATGGAAAATGTATAATTCCTCTGTCACAGATATCCGGATAAATCCCAGAGATATAAATGTAAACGTCAAAACTCTATAGGGATTATCCAGTCGACTATTCTATTAGCAATCTCAAAAATAACATTTAGAACTAACTTCTAAATTGTACCACGGGCCCATGGTTTTTATCTGATTGCTAATCATATGGACTACCTATGCTCTGATACACAGAACTAACGGATCTTATCTCGATACACACAGGACACCCTGAGGATCTATCTACACCCAACGAACAGGCGGAGGTCTGATCTAAATAGATCGGTGACGTAACTGCAATCTAAGTGTGGAAGATGTCTCATGCGCCCACAGTGGTATCTCAAGTCGAAGAATCACAAGTGCTACTCAACCCGATAAGATTCTTATTGACGTTGGTGTACCATCCATTAAGAATCTTCGGTGAGTCGTTAAGTATTTATCCGCTATAAACACCTACACGTCTATACTAGTCTCCAAGACTTATGGTTCATTGAGAAACCATTGGAATCATATATTCCAGTATACGACATGTACGGTCTCAATGGGTTTACTATACTGACCAAGTAGTGTAAACCTTGACCAGGAACTGTCTGAGAATGACAACGTCATGATACAACTCAATGTCAGTTGCGACGCTTTTGCAACAGCACCATGACTAGTCATTCTAAGGTCATTATGTCTTTACCATATTAAAAGAAACATTATATTATAGAAACTGCATATATTATTCATAATAATAACGTTTTACAGAAGTATTCATAAAGAAATACAACCGGGAATTGGCGCTCTGAGCACCAACCCCAACACTGTTCATGATTAGAAAGTCAGAGGCTTATGGGGTTAGTGCGGTCTATCCCCTGCCGGTAACATCTCCCGAATTGAGGATGTTACAGGGTTACTATGGTAGTAGGCTGTTCGATTAGGAATGACCCCCTATGGGATGGAGTCGATCTAATGTTCAATACCTTAAAGTGGTGGTAAACCATGAGGTATCTCCTCTTTAAACACATCATCATAATCCTGCAATAAAGAAGTAAACACACTAGGCCAGACAATGTTAGGGTTAGTTTCATCAGAACTCAGAAGAGTTTCTCTATACAAAAGGAGGATCATAACTTTATTCTCTGTATACTCTCTCTTCAATTCCCTATTTTTAGTAAAGAAACTATTTTCATTCTACCCACACTCTTTTTATTTTGTGCACGCTCAATATATCTCTCGCCTAATCCCCTAGAACAGTCAACCTCACCCCATCGACTCACATTCTCAATCTCGCCCGTGGGTGTTTTATCTGTAGAAGCCTGTAGCTTCATTTGGTCTTCAAAAACTTCATGTGGTGTTAACGAAACAAGTGTAACTTTTCTTCCATCTTGCTCAAAACAATATATGTTTCGAAACCCATCATACATCACTCTCATGTCAAACTGCCAATGACGTCCTAGTAACAAATGCCCAGTTCGCATGGGGACTACATCACATAACACATCATCCTTGTATTTACCAATTGTAAGACTAACCAAGACCTGCTTATTGACTTTAACCTTGCCACTGTTATTCAACCACTGCAAACGATAAGGCTTATGATGTCTAAGAAAAGTCAAACCTAGTTTCTCAACAAGTATTGTGCTAGCCACATTAGTACAACTGCCTTCATCGATAATCATGATGCATACCTTATTCTAGACTAGGCATCTAGTATAGAATATGTTCTCTCGCTGTTAAGCCATATCATCCTCAACCTTGGCCTAGGTACTTAAAGCACGTCGGGTCACAATTGACTCCTCTTTGGCTGCATATTCAATCCATTCTTCATCAGTGGCGACCTCCAAATCAGGCATCTCCTCCGCAACATCCTTACCGTCTGAAATTACCTCACCATCACCCATAAATACATGGCTCTTTTATTAGGGCACTGTGAAGCTATATGACCACTCCCCAGACATTTGAAACATTTAAGGTCACGACTCCTATTTGGTGGAGTATCGATTTTTAGTTTAGGTTTGGTGGTGAAGTTTTCCCTTGGTTTTGGGCCATCTGATCTAAACCTAGATGTGGTGCCATCTCTATTATTATCTCCCCGTTTTGGCTTCCATGTATTGTTTGGACCCGAATTACTCCTTAATGCAGTTTTTCGCTTCAGTTGGTGTCTCTCATTGCATTGCCATATGCACCATGTCCTCTAACTCCATATAATGTTGCAATTCCACTACATTTGTAATCTCCCTATTCATCCCACTTAGAAACCGTGCCATAGTGGCCTCTCGGTCTTCCTCGACCTTTGCGCAAATCATGGCAATTTCCATCTATTTATGGTAGTCTTCGACACTCTGAAACCCTTATGTAAGATTCTGAAGTTTATGATAGAGATCTCAGTAGTAGTGGCTCGGTAAAAACTGCTTCCTCATAATTGTTTTCAATTTTGTCCATGTACTGATCGGGCGCTCCCTATTCCTCATAATGTTTGTCATCATTTGTTCCCACCAAACAAGTGCATAATTGATAAATTCAATAACCGCCAACTTCACCTTATTAAGCTCTGAATAGTTATGACAGTAAAAAATAAGCTCTAGCTTATGTTCCCACTCTAGATAAGCATCGAGATCACTCTTACCTTAGAATGAAGGAATATCCATCTTGATTTTACCCAAGTCACCATCTTCCTAATTCTTATGACTTCTCATAAACAACATTTCATTCCTACCTCGTTTAGGCCGAAATCTACCCATATCCACATTTGATACTCTATCAAACTTCTCATCATAATCAAATTCATTCTTGGCCTTCCTCTCATCCATGGGTACAATACGTCACCCACTAGGCCTAAGGGGTACGGCCCTGCCTCAGTAGTTCTAATCGGCCGTGGTGGCCTATTTCCTTGTGGAGTATTGTGTCTCATCGCTTGCACCTCATCTCGAACATCTCGCATCAACTCTAATACCTGCGCAAATTCTTGCTGAAGCATTGTCACAGTATTTGCCACATCCCTCAATTCGAGCTCCAGTTGAGAATTAGCAATTTGACTCGGAGTTGCGCCTTCTCTGGACATGCTTAATATTTTAATTATATATTTTCCTCATTTTTTTAATCTCTACAGCTGCAACAAACGTTAGTAATAAAAATAATTAAAGCAAAGCAAAAAAAAAAAAAAATCCTTATAATTCCCTCGTGTTTGTCACTCAAATAGCTCTTACCCGAAGCTAAGCTCACCCACACTTGCCTTTTACCTCTCTGGTCCTCGTATGAGTTCTCAAAGGATTTAAGCCTAGTATGGCCGAAACCCTTATTTTTGTCCCAAATAGCACTATTCAGCTTAATCACAAGTATAACAGATAGGTAGACACAAGCAGAAGGGAAACAAGATGCTGACAACGATCTACGAGAATTAATAAAGAAAGCTAGTTAAATGTGAATTGAAGAGGAAAACAAGCACACTATCGATTGCTGCAAATATGATAGCAGGTAAACAATTACACTCAAAATTTGGAATTTTAAAACACGCACAGGTAAATTACTTCAATCACCTCATCTCGACAATACGAATGTTAGGAAAAAATTGCACACAGGTAAAATTTTAAAACTTTATACTTTTTTTTCCTGTCCATCGAACCTTCTAAAACGTTTGGTGTTGTGGAATTGACTTGATTTTGATTAGTTCTAAAATTTCACCAAGTTTACCTACTGCCACAAAGAGTATAAGGGTTTAGAACCCTAGGTCATGCGAATCATACAAACGCAACCAGGAAAAATCACAGCCATGAAAAAAAACGCACAAATGTCGAGAGCAAAAAAGACACACAAATGCAAACGGAACACAAAACAATACAAAAAACACAGGAAAAAACAACAAATAAAAATACGCGGAAGGTAATGAAAAATAAGAAAATCGCAGGAAAGAAAACAAACGCAGAATAGAAAAATAAGAACAAACGCGACAATATAATTAACAAAAACAGAACAGATATGTGAACTGACCTTGGAATTTTTGCTTCTGATACCAAATGATGAGAACTTTCCTGAAACAAGCCAAGTAAACCCACACAAGACTGAAACTGTTCCTAATAAAGTCAAGACAGTTCGAATAAAAACTCTAAACCTCTGAAGAACAAGCAACAAAAACCTAGAGTGCTAATGTGGTGCCACAAAGGATTAACAGACCTTTGATAAGCCAAAACGAGTGAGAAAAAATTGAGGATTTATCAAAGTTCACGAAATTGATATAATTTTATTGAGGAAGAGTTAATGAAAACAGAACCAAAACTTAGCCTTTTATAAGGAGGCTTCAACCTAAAACTCTAACCCAAAAAAGACAAAAGACGAAACTACCCACACATCAACATGCGTGTATCCTAAAACTAACCTAAGTTATCCCCACGTGCAAACCCTTGCACACTTAACCTAAATCCCAAACATAAAATAATAATCTAAAGTAATACGCTCAAACATAAATAAAGGGCCGAATTAAAATAAATGTCAAGCCCTAAATAAAATAATTATAATTATCAAATAATTATAATAAAATAGGCATAAGTATCTCGTTGCTCCACGGCCTGAATAAGGTTCACCATCATGGGTTCATCCAGCTTCAAGCCAATACTCAATATAGTAGAGGTGCGGGAATAGTCAGATATAATCTTCTGATGAATCCATGCATTGCTTTCTGGATCTTCTTAGCTCGAGACCTCGTGATTGGATCTTCTGGAACATGCATGGTGGTGGTCCGTCCGTGTCCATCATGGGCTGCATACCGGGCCTCATCACAAACCTTATTAATGGTATTGTCATTATGCATATTAGATTGATGTATAAATATGCTAAGAATGACATCGACCTTAGAATAGTCATATAGTAATACTGGACACTAGGTAGTCTGACATTGTGATAAGTATTACTATTATAAACTATTCTTAAAGTGTGTATGTGTGTGTATATTCCTAGTCATTGGTTTTGGAATACAGTCGAATTCCTATAACCTAGAAGACTAGCACATGTCGTATATTGAAATTGAAGTTCTAATGGTTTAACTTAATGAACCATGAGCTTTGGAAGCTCGTATAGACGTGTGGGTATTGGTTGGACCGAATACTGAATGACTCACATGTGATTCCTACTAGTTGGAAGTACACACAACCGTCAATAAGAATCTCCTAGAGTCAAGTAACATATGTGATCCTTTGACTATAGGATAACATTGGTTTTGTGTGAGATCCTCCACACTTTGATACCATATATATCAGAAACCTTTCATGCTTTGGTCTCTAGATGTTCATTGGGTGTGGACCGATGCACTTGTTAATCAAGTACGAATCAAGATAGGATCTGTCGGCCCGTATATGTACCATAAGGGGTTTAGGTATCCATGTGAGTAAGTCACGATTATTAAGACTTTGGCCAAAGCCGATCACCTATGATGGATCACATCAGTTGTAAAGAATCGTGGACATGTCGACATGAAATGTGCGCCTCGGAAACTTGACGGTGTATTCTATGTTTCCTAAGAACAACTCGGATAGCCTACGATGGAGGGATTGTTAAACATATGTGATGACCTCGACTTGTATAGTTCAAAAAAAATCGTTCATGTTCTTCGCGAATTCGGAGGTGGTCGAATTGCTTACATATTAATTAGGCTTATATGACGAACATGTCTGAACTTAGAGAGTCTCAATATGAAGTGTACTCGTTGAGCATTTGGGTAGCCGATTAATTTTGATAAAAGATAATATTCGATAAAAGATAATATTCGATATTATAAGTATCAACTAAGATAATCAAGTGTTATTGGATAACATTGATTATTTACTTTGACCTAATTGGACTAATTCAATAATTACACAAATACTTTGTCATAATTTCATAATTATCTCTATCATTTGAAGATATTATGGTAATTGCAAGTATGTAATTATATGTGTTTTTGGCTTGATTTAATTTGATTAATCTAGTGTTGGTGCAAGTCTATTGTTAATGTTAATCATTTTCGATTTTTAACGCAGTATATAATGGTCCTGTTAGGAAACGTCCCGATCTACGCAATCATAATCCTATTTTTCACAGAAAAATTATTTCCCTGTCATTATTGTACAATATTCATTTGGCCTCTAACGTCCCTTGTGGCAGAACAAATGATATCAGAGCTAGCAATAGATGAAAATCTAAAAATTTATTAAAATGTATGTCATATAAATTAATGAAAAATCTTTTCATTAACTCTTTTGGTTGTGTGTATGATAATATTTTGATTATGGAGACTTGAAGGAAGCAAAGGGAGCTGTAAGTTTTTCTCTGGATTTTTCAATTTATGTGTTCTATTTCAATCTTTGAAAGAGTTTGAGAAATGTAGCCACAATGCAGGAACTTTAACTTAAAATTTGAGAAATTTAACGGAGATATTGTTACTTTTCCTGAGAATATTTATGTAACTTTTGCCTTGTTACACAGCTAACTTGGTCGACTGGTTACAGGAATTTGAGTTTGATTCAAAAGTTCCCTTGAATTTCCCGTAATAAATAACTTAAAATTTAGATTCAGTATTGAGTTCTTAAACTTTTCATAATCCTCTATTATGCATGTTTATTAACAATGTACGGTTATTCAAATTATTATTCAATAACTCATAATCATAGTATATATATATATATATATATATATATATATATATTACAAAATCTAATTTAATATTGAATCTAAGTCCAATAGTTTATGGTATTTTTGGTTTGACACTTGATGCAAGTGTGGTAGGAATCGGCATCTAGTGTTTTATTGTTCACAGTTGCGCAAAGGAATTAGAAATTAGAAGGAAAAAAAATCAAATAAAAATATTTTTCCAGTAAATAAAATTGGTCTTTCTTTATGATTTATTTATGTTTATGTAAATTTAGATCTTTCCCGATCTTTATTTTTTACATATAACAATGTTAATTATTTTCTCATTTGTCTTTTTTCTCATTTGGACTCTTAGAGATATAAGTTTTACATGATCGAATCATTTTAATTGTGTTTTTCTTATTTTTTTTCTCGGGCCTAATTTCTTCCAAATTTTAGGAGGGAAAACAAAAAAAAAAAAAAAAAAAAAAGTCTCAAAGAGTTATTAGTTGAGTACAAGGTGTCGATAAACCCAAATAAATACTGCCCACAATCAAACTTTCTAGATCGAAAATCTGCATGGAATTCAATGGTTTTCAACAACAATTAAGGGTTTATAATTAAAATAGAAATTGGTTAGAGGAGAGTTTGAAATACAGCTTGAAACTTCTGGATTTGGGAGCAATTTATTTGGGATTTTTTTTTTTTTGTATTAATATATTAAATATACGGTATATGAATTGTTACGAAAGTATATTCCTTCATATTAATGGAGAAGGTGAAAGTGATAATTTTATTTCTCCTTCTTTCCCAATTAAAAATGCAAACATGATTCATATAGTTTTTTTTTTTTTTAAATGGATCTCATGAAGTCGTTGCTACACCAATGCAATCTCCATTTTAACTCCACTTGATATGGCTATAATTGCTGAGATTTTCAATCATATGAATCTCAAATAAACAAATACATGACAATAATGTTAGGGTTACTACGATGGAATAAACAATGTTGGCTTAATAAATCGAATTCAGTAAATGATAGCGTCACAAACTATTTTAAATAAATTGACATGTCATAAAAATATTTGTTGAATAAAAATTAATCATGTGGGTATGGTGGTGTTTTCAACCAATTAATATAATCATACCATATCATTTTATACAAAATCATGTGTAAGAAAAATTTAACATTACTAAATTTAGACGCAAATAATTAATTGGCACTAAACAATAAACATTAACCACACCTATTTGATAATCGGTAATGATAAGTGATGAGTAATATGTACTTTTCAAATATATGAATTATTGATTTCCCCATAAATTATGTTTTTGAATATATTAAATGCACTGATATTCATTATTTTATTATTTATGATCCATTATATTAAGAATTGGGTAAGACATAATGAAAACCCGAAATTTTCAATATCCACTCGTGACTTTTTAATTTGTGCAGTTCTCAATATTTTGGCCATAACTTTCTTATACGATGTCCAATAGAGGTGATGTAAGTTACACTGAAAAGAAGATTCAATTATCTATAACTTAGTAATTTAGTTGAAGATTAATCGAAATCCTTCTTGGTTAAAATTGAGTTTGAAATTGACGATTCTGTACTGTCAGCCAGTGTCGCGACACACAATCTTGTGGCACTACACTATACAATTAAAACTCATTCCTATGAGTTAGAAAAGGTTTGTGGCACGCCATCAAAACCTTTGTGGCATGTCACTAATGCGATAACTTTGAAATTGAATAGGAAATTTGGTTTATCTATATAAGGGAAACATTTAAGGTTACTTCACATACATTTATGGGGGGGGGGGGATAAACCTCTTTTGAGATCAAAAACACTCTCTAAATATAACAACCATTCAAGAATAACTAAGAACAAAAATATCAATTAAGAATTAATAAGAGCTGATTGAAGAACTTGGAGATTGAAGATTGACAACCTTTATGATTTATTTACTTTATCTCTTCTTTGTTGTTTATTATATTGAACATGATTATTTTATTTATCTTCTTCATCATGAGCTAGATCTTATTCTAGGATTACAATAGAACCCAATAAGAAATTTTGATTAATTAAATCTCTTTTATGATTGATTCGTAATATTTTTTGTGGATTGTTTATCATTCTCTTTGTTTAATACATTCTATTACTTGATAACTAATAGAATAGTTTTGGTAAATCCTAATGAACATAGAAAAAAGTGTTTTGGTTTAGCCTTGAAAATTGATAACGCGTGATCTCATTCTATTGAATAGATTTCCATGCAAGATAAGAATATACATGTAGGACATGTGTAATCATAAATAGAATTTGTTCTTAATGAATTTGGTTCAGATTAATTATCATAAAAATATATATAATTGAACTAAGTTAGACATTTTTGTTTGACCATCTGAAGAGACTTGTAGATAACTTCGTGTTTTAGGTTAATAATTCATCATATTTGATCAATTATAAAGAGATGAGAATGATTTAAGGGAATATTATGGGATAATTGTGATCCTAAATTCTTGTTACCTTACTAATTTCGCTTGTTTAAGTTTGCTTGATTTTACCTTAATTTTACTTAGTTAATAATTCTTATCTTTCATAATTACTAGTTTAAATAAGATTGGGATCCAGAAACTTTGGTATTTTACAATAAAGATAATTTCTTATGGAATCGATATTTTTGTATATTACTTATACGATATGTGCGCTTCCGTGCTATATAAAATCGCTATCAATTAGCTTATAAAATTAGAATACAAATGTGTCACTACACTTATGTATTATAAAATTTACATGTGACCAAAAAATAATAATGATAAGTGTAACATTAGTTGTAATTATAAGCTTAACATTAGGGGAAAAAAATTCAGAAGGCAAATTTGTTGGTGCTCACATGCAAATATTATGGGACCAATTATTTCTCCATGAAAAAAATTTAAAATGCTTAGAGACAATGACATTGGATTTGGAGGCAGAGGCATAATATAAACCGCAATATTTGTTGATGAGTTGGTGACCTCCAAATTACTCTTTGAATGCAATATGTTTGTATAATTATTAATGATATCCTTTAGCTAAATGCTTTCTGGTCTAATATGTCTGCACTATAACACAAATTATTTATTAGTCCTTTTATTTTTATTTTTTTCATCCCTATATATTAGTGGGAAGATTTTCGTTTTATTTTTATCCCAAGATGTCAAACTAATTATATTTTTTAACTTTGAGTATGAATGGTACGAATTTTTATTGGGATGGGGCTTTCGAAGACCCTCCTCATTAAGGTTGGGAATTAGTGATGAGAATTTTAAAATCCTAATATCGGGATGAATATGGAGATAATTTAATACACGTTTATTTTTTAGGGAATGAATAGTCAATTTTAAGATTATTCTTGTTGTACATCATTCTTTACATAATGCAAAAAACTGCTCCTGCGTTATTATTTATCCCTGTTCTTTAATAGGCTTTTCCTTTTGGGGTTGAATTCACCTGACTTAAATATTTTTAGTGTTGAAATTTTGAAGGAGCCCTTGAAAATAGTAGATACCAAAATCGATATAGGATGTGACCTAAGATTTTGACTTGAAATTAGATTTTTTCCCCTATGAAATTTATGTCAAAACTAGTGTTAATTCTCGGCAATGTTGTCGTTAATAGGCTTAACAAATCAGTGATATAAAAATCACCAATGTTAATCACATTTTTATTAATTGAAGAATTCATTTCTTAGAAATTTTTTTACATAATTAATAAACGTTGGCCAAACTCGAAAGTCCAAGTTATCTTTGTCAATGCTTTTGTAATTTTATATCATTAAAATCAATTTTTTTTTTTTTTTTTTAAGTTTGAAATATACTTGCAATATTTTAGATAAAACAATGATATATGTATTGAAAGAGTACTCTATTAATACACAACTATAATGAAACTATTGTTTTAAATTAAAATTCTAATTTAATTAAATAACTTAACCTTTATTATTATTAATATGATTGGCTTAAAAATATTATTTTGTACTCATTCTCTATTCGGGGAATACATCTATCATTATATGGTTCTTGATCCGAGTAAGAAGAGGAGTATTCCCATATGTGATGGATGAATGTGGGATTTCAGGATTTATGTGATATTAATATAATTGAGGATAATTATCATTCATCTATTAAAAAAAATTAAAATTCGAAAAAGAAATCCATTATTTTTTAAAACTATCATATGTCCATTATAAATTATGTAAAGGATAAATTTTACACCTAAAAAATAGTTTTACAGACATTTTATATCCAAAAATTAGTTATGAAAATGACATTTAAATCCCAAAAAAATATTAATTTGGATATAAAATATCCATTTTTATTAACTTGTGGTAGATAGATGATAGTTGTAACATTCCCTCCTCGGAGATGCTACCGGCAGAGGATAGGCCGACCTATCTCCCTGAGCCTCTGACTTTCTGACTATGATCAACACTACTAAACTCATTTCAAATATAAACTTATGCATGAGACCATAGCCCAACTCAACAACATAATAAATATTTTATTACTCTTATCTGTGTACTCAACAATACTTTTATTTACAAATCTGTTCATGGACACCTTAACTTAATACACACGCAATCAGGACTATACAAGTATCTGTTACATGACTTTATTTGATTATAACTGAACTGAAACTGTGACTTGACCTGGTGGACTCAACACCCTAGTGACTGTCATCATTATCCATCCTCTTGAGCTCGTCCTCCGGGAATACTTGTAAAACAAAGACACTGGGAGTAGACCCAGCCAAGGTTCCGGAACCCAAACGGTTCTAACCGGAACCCTAGGGTTCCAAACCGTTGGAACCCCAACGGTAACACCCAACGGCTAGTAGTCGTTGGGCTGGGGGCAGTGAGCCGTTGCTCCTTGCCCCAATTTCTAAAAAAAAAAATTATTTTAATTTTCCAAAATTACCCCTAATAATTAATTTTAGGGCCAGTTTAGGTTGTTAGGGATATGCCCTATACCCAACTTGTGGATGAGCTATATGTACATGTATTTGTAATATTTTCATTAATTCATAAAATGACAATCTTTATTATATGTGTCTTACATAAATTATATGAATCATCAAACACTGTAATAAAGCCCTTGGAGTAATAAGATGATGGCTTCCACGCCTTATGAGAATCATTACTCTCAAACGTTCCTAGTCATAGTTTTGTGAATAATCTGGGCGTTCACAAAGTGGAGAGACTAGCATGATGATATGATCCGCCTTTAAGTGGGGTAGCCGATCTCATAGGCTACTAGCGGAGATCTGTCCGCTTGGTGTATCACATGGATGCATGAGTTGCTCGTGTCGATCGAACTGACCGCAGAAAGTTTTCACATGGAGTGTTTATCTCATGTGTCTGTGAGAATTTTCATGTATCGATTGTATGACTAGTCCTTAGACTTGAGGTTTTTACAATCTTATGTGTGGATCAAATAACTTTGACATTCTCCTTCCCCGATTCAAAAGATCCGGTCATAAGGGTATGATTGGATCATTTGTTGAAACATATTAAGTTTGTAAAGATACAACAGAGAATCACCACTCTCTCGGATAATATTTTCTTATAAGAGTAATATTTCAGTTCGCGGGTTGATATGTGTGATCAATGCTTGAGACTATGGCCGCATCGGAAGAATCATGTGAGATTCTTGGGTTAGCACGATTCATGACACTATCAACATCATACATTTGACTATATGGGTAGACATTTTCCATACCCTAGGTCAAACAGTGGGGATACAGTGAGGCGAGGGACAGTATCATATGTAAATCGCATACAGAATGAGTATATATCTTTCCTTCTCATTTGTGGGCCTTGACATGTTGCTAGATGTCAACCTTGGTCATTGAAATTGAACGACCATCTGATCGGAGGATAATTTATGTTCGATTAAATTATCACGATTCATTCCATGTCTAACTTGAGGGGAACCCAAAAGGTCACACACAACAAAGTCAAAATCAATGGTTAACAGTGCACAATATAAATTTAACAGCATATATGATTGTTGTAGGAATTGTTCATAAATGGTTCAAAGTGTTTAATTATTGAACAGATCATTTATGAGGTTCCAAAGTGGCTTAGGGATTGGTGAATGACGATAAGGGTACTTTGGGAATTGGAAAAATGAATAAGAAAATAAATAAAAAATATGTGTTTTTTTATTTATTTTATTTGTTCCAATTCGGCCCAAACTCTTATTAGGGTTTTATAATATCATTAAACCACTATATTAAGATCCAATGGCTAAGATTTAATTAGCATTTATCTCACATCAGATTCTTAATTAATTTTGTTGTCTTTGGAGCACCTATATAAACCCAAAGAATTCTTTACAAATTTTTACACCAAAACCTTTCATATCTTGGGTTTATATAAGTGAGCAACTCTAAAGTTTAAGAGTAAGCCACTGATTTTGAGGATCCTTAAGTCTAATTGACTAGAGGAATTTCAAGTTAAAAATTTTGAGGTATTTGCCTAGGCTAGCACCGAGGGCAAAATACCCGTGCACTCAAGGCGTAGTCTTGCCGTTGAGTTTTGGCTTTGGTGTGTGCACCTTTGGAGGCCACACACTTGGGTGGCTCTTTGGAATGTGGAAGAGCTTGCTGAGTTCGAGAAAAGCTTGTAGATTGGAGGGAGGACTGGAGGAGTCTTCGGTTCAAGTAAGTCTTTTTCTTTCTTTTTAATTAGAGTTCTTATGATAGTTAACATATTTAAGTTTATGTTCTTTGCATGTTTTATGAGTTTTTATGCTTAGAATATATAGTAACATGCCTAGGCTTGTAGAATAATCAAAACAAATGGGTCTTGGGCAAAGGGATAGCGGCATCATAATTTTTAATTTTCCGCTACGCACTCGCGGCCGCTTCCCAACATAGGTACCATAAAAATATTCTTAAAATGTATAAATATGGGTGATAACCAATGAAGTTGATATTACAAGAATAATTGTTAAAATAAAAAATGACTTAATAGAGTTATTTAATGAATATGTCATAAGATATAACTTGCAATCAGTAGGAAAATCTAGTAGTAGCGAAACGACCATAGTGGATTCTAGACTTAGCGCAGGTGATCGTTGGTTATTACAATGAAATAAAAAACATAGGGATAACACGACTAATAACCCAGAATTAGATAATTATTTATCTATAAATTTTGAGTTTTCAACTGAATGTTTAGTTAGTAAAAATTTTCAAATCCTTGAATGGTGGAACCGACATCAAAATATATATCATGTATTATCAATTATTGCTAAAGAGATATTGGTAGCACTTGTTTCCACCGTTGCGGTTGAGCAAGCCTTTAGAATCGGAGGTAATATATTGGAAGTCAGACGGTCTTCATTACATCCAAGCACTCTAGAAGCAACAGCATGTGTGGATGATTGGACCCGAGCTGATCTTAGGCAATAACAAGATGCCCCTAATGAATTTGAAGACTTGTTGGATAATGCATCTGCAAGTGCAAACAGAGTTGAAAGATCAACAGCCACGGATGATGATTGATAATTGTAAAATTACAATGGGGGAAATATCTTTCAAATGTAATGAAACTATGTGAGCTTTGATTCCTCTCACCCCTGCAGGATACGTAGACAACTTAAGTTTTTAAAAATTTAAGTTTAAGCTCTTTAATTTAATTTTTTTTAGATAAGATTTTTATTCGTAATTTAATGTAATTATTATGTAATGTAAGTTTATTATATAACTTCAAATTCATAATTTTAAATTATATTATTTTATTCATCTCAATTTTTTATTTCAAAAGAAAATAAAACAAAAAAAAACCTTAATGGAACCGGAACCTTCCGATTCCACATTTAGTATGGAACTGGAACCGTTCGGTTCGGTTCCAGTTTGGAACCGAACCGAACCACCTGGCACCTCTAACTGGGAGTGGGGGTTAGATCGTTTGAATGACCTAGTGAGTGGACAGTTTAAAAATGAAAACTGAAATATTTTACAAAACATTCATTTGTTTCTGAAATCGAAATCATTTTCAAGAAAACAATCTTTTATGAAATCTATTTTGTATCTGAAAAACCGATCTCTTTCTGTGAAACTATCTGGAAACTCTTTTATGTCTGTAAAACTCTGAGTCTTTCTGTAAAACTTAATTCTTTCTAAAACCTTTTTCGTAAAACTGCTCTTTCAAAATCTCTTTTAAAAAATCATCATTTCTGAAAATCATATCTCTGTATATTTGTCTCTAAAAAACCTGACGTATGAGGGCGTTACGTCTCGTCGTCCCCCCATATGCCTAAACTAGTGGTCTTGGGGTGTTACATCTCGTCGTCCCCCAAGCCGCTGAACTAGAGCCAAATATGTGGATAAATGCTATCATCTCGACTCTGAATCTAGGATCTAGAGGTGTTACATCTCGTCGTCCCCCTAACCCTGAAATCTAGGGTCTATGGGCGTTACGTCTCGCCGTCCCCCTAGCCCTGAAATCTAGGATCTATGGGCGTTACATAACGTCGTCCCCCTAGTCATTTTCTATATGTGCACATGTTCTAAATCCGTCAATTCCAGTAAACATCAATTCCAATATATGTACCAAGTTACATTTGAGGTGGGTTTTTCCCCATGCCTCCAAAAATCATCAAAATCATGCTTTAAAAATCATCATTGTCTAAATATTTCTTAAAACATTCTTATTCAAAAAATATCTGGAAATAAACTTGGCTAAGGCCCTATATGCGGAAAAGTAAGTTTCAATTCAAAAACATAAGTAAATACAACTTGAGAAAATGGTCCACTCACTGATTTGGAATCTGGCTGACACTTCTTCCCTTTGTCGAAGATAATTATGGTTCATGTCGATGATCTAAAATTGATAAACTTGATTAGAATATAAGTCGTGTAATATGTTTCGGAATTAGACTAAGTTTCTCAATTGAACTAGCTATTATTACTTCATGGCGTATTATGCTTTTGATATAACATAATGCATGTATATGTGTTGATATAAAACCCCTAGTGGTGGCCTCTAACATCCTAAGTTATTATTGAAATGAAATAAAATTATTTCTGTTACGCGTCGCGACGCCGGGTCGAGAGCGTCGCAACTCCAGGTCGGGTGCATCGCGACGTCCATACCAGTAGACTCAAGCAGAGAGCGTTTCATGTTTCACGTCACGACGCCAGACGTTGAGCGTCGCGACTTCCACACGACCAACCGAGTCTTCCACACAACCTACCCGAGTCTTCCACATGATCGACCTTAGGCAAACACATAACTGACCTAAGGTAGAGGCTATGTTCAGCGTGACTCCCACACGCACCGACCCGAGGTAGATGGCATTCACATGTTCGGCGTGACTCCCACACACACCGACCTGAGGGAGGGGGCATTCACATGTTTGGTGTGACTCCCACACGCACCGACCCGAGGAAAAGAGCCACCCCTTTGTTACGTGTTGCGACGCTGGGCATTGAGCGTTGCGACGCTAGCTCAATATCAGGGCCCAAACCAGTTCTCTATTGTCACTGCCCGAAGTAATTCTAACACTCTCATACTATGACCTTCACACAAGCACTTCTTATTACATTCAAAACATGCCATTATCTAGTATCATCAATTTATAAAATGTACTCCCACAACATGATAAGAATTCGGCCCTCATACCCATTTTACACCTTGACAATATTCTAACCAAGACTTAAGCTTAATTCACTCTAAACAACATCACAAACATATATTGAGGCTCAAATTTTGATCAATCTTCTCAAACAATAAATCCTCAAAAATTTTGAGAAATCTCTAGATTAGTCCTCAGGTACTATTCATCTGAATGTTTGAGCTGCCTTTTTGACCCTGTTAGGTTCCGAATTTAAGAATCATTAAACACAAAAGTTATAGATCTCGATCTTAGATTTTCGACGATATAAAATTCATAAAAATCAGAGATCGTATGAAAAAGTTATGGCATAAATACTAAGGGCTATTCAGAATGGTACATGAAATGATTTTCGTATCGGGTCTGTGAAGAATTCATCGAGTGTTCAAAACTAAATCACAAGTACATACACGCTCGAGCATGAATGTCATGTATAATCCACCTGTAACATAGTAGTCATCAGAATTATCGGGGTGTTACAATAGTTTTAAAAAATGATGGGTATTTTTGAACTTTAACTTATTTTTGAGTGGATGTATGATATTTTCCCTAGAATTAATTATATGAATTTTGAATTTATTGTATTATATGAGTGGAGTTCGACTTTTGGTTATCTTATATCTTATGGAAGACTTATGTTATGGCTTGTGGGATAATATCTAAGGGTGAGAAAAACATGTACCATACCTTGTTGAAGCGAAATCAAAACTTATCCTAAAATTTATGTTCTTAAATTTTTAGAACCAAAACATATTCTATTTAGATAGGATACCCTACCCATCGATTCTATTCGATTCCAACCGGTTCCAAAGTATCTTGTTTTGCTAATCTATTACACAAATATTGGCAATAATTTCAATACTTTCTCTCCATTTTCATTCACGAAATTTTTTATCTAAAATACAAAAATTAGAACGATCAAAAGTAATTTGAACTAATAATAATGACAGTCACAATGCTTTAAATAAAAATAAATACATCATATTTCTATGTTATTCGAGAGCATATATTTTCTGATACATGAATATTAAACAATCAATAATTAATTACTTATTAAATATAGCCTTCAGTCATCCAATCCATATTGTAGAGCATAAAAAATTGTTAAAAATTTGAGAACACGTGATTTCAAAAAATAGAATAAAATAATTCGATTATGTGGGTAGGTTCCGATTCGTTAAAGTATAGAATCAGAACTAGAATCTTTTTTTTCGGAACCTTATTTTCGGAACTGGAATCTACCCTAAAGTAATCATGTAATACCCCAACTACCATGATGTGACTATCATGGTTTCTCTTTTCATGCATGACATGTTAGTATGCATATGATCATGTAATTTTGGGCTCAATATACTCGTAACGCTTCTAGGAAAGTCGGTATAATTTTTTCAGTTTCAGCACCCTTTCGATTTTACAACTTCTATGAATAGTCCTAAATATTTTGATCATATCTTGGGTTACCGACATGGTTTTTCAGTGATTTTAGGATTATTGGAAAGTTTGGACATATAACTACAACTTTTATGTTATGTATTTTCCCAAATTATGGGTGTAATTAAGTCAATTTTAAGCCTCAAATTTAGCCTACTATGCTGTGACAAATTGATGCCTAAATTTAAGTATGTGGGCTTTTATTAAATAGTATTTTAAGCATAAATAAAGTTTTTTTGTGTGGCTCACGTGAATTTGTCTCATTCTTCTCCATTCTTCCCTCCATCTCACGAAACCACCCCTCTCCTCCATTTTTGTTGCTTCTCACATACGTCATGGTAGATCAAGGAAATTGGAATTTTTCTTTACAATTATTAGTGAAAAACAAAGTAAGTAAGTCTCTTAATCTCATTTTTATAGTTATTAAGAATTTCAAGCATGATTCCTATGATTTATTATTTGGATTCATGAAACCATATTAGATGTATGCTTTATGTGCATGAAAAGTTTATTTGAGTGTTAATCATTTTTAGTTGCAAGTTTTACCATGAATTTATGTACGGGTAAGTTAGGTTTATGTTCAGGATACTTGATAGTGTTGAATTAGTAGTGAATTAGTGTTGGAATACCATGATGGATGGCGATTAGGCATGTGATTAGTGATGGAGTTGTGTTGAGCAAGCATGGTTGGGTTTTGAAGGAACTCATTTCACAGGGGTGTGCATCGTGAAATGGCCCAATGTAAAATGGGGACAAAATATTGTGACTCAGAGGACGTCATGATGCAGGGTGTAGCGCATCATGACGCAGCCCGCGTTGCGCGTATATGCGCTTTTTTCGCAATGCGGAGCCAATTTCAAGACATGATTTCATTTGTTTTCAGTCTCATCCTGGGATGTCAGAATACTTATAAGTTCTCTTGTCAGCATGTACACACGTATCATGTCACACACAC